>DWME01006745.1:0-13300 GCA_018244795.1 Parelbella ahira ahira
TTTCATACTCCTCCGTCCGCGCAATTTTCGTAAAAAGGGGTACAAAGTTTTTGCTTCACGTATTAATATAATAATACTTAACATAATACGTTAATATTTTAGTTGAATGAAGTTATTCGGAACGGTCATCAGAGGATATTCGGGTGTCCGTCTACGACACTACGGTACAACCAGTGCTGAGTAGATGGTGATTCTTCATATTATTGACTATTTAAGTAAATAACAGGTGCGTTTTGATTAGATTGTTTTACCAAAACAGTTTTTTTGCCGTTCCGTGACCTCATGTTTGGTTTCGTGGTTTAAGTATATTAAATAAATGTCATTGCTATTAGTTAATTCTAACGAATAGATTGGGTAACCATACGATTTGACTTATACTAAATTGACTTATTGTGGACACAGTGCACACAGTAAGTCAAGATCTATTTTCGTTTTGAGTTTAACGGATTCTCGAAGTAAATTACTATTTACTACTCATTGTCGTACACTCTTTGGGCACATTGCTTGGCAGCTAATTGACCGTGTTATTTTCACGCTATTCAATTCTTTCCGGTAGCTTCACAACAAAATGGCGTCATAATCGAATTATGACATGCCCGTTATATCATTTATTGCGAGGTTTATGTAAAATGTGATAGGTGGAAAACTATTATCTATGCGTAATGTGTGCGTGTTAAATTTATAATAGTAATGAACCCCATGACGTCATAAGTAGATAACTGAAGAGGTGATTTAAAAATTTTACAGTTTCTTCTATACAAGTACTATACGATTATGTAATAGACGTAGAGTAGAAAAACGGCCTAGTCATATTACAAGTGATCATATCTCTAGATTTCTTTATTATGCTCTATATTCTAATTGTGCAATTTGTACATTTTAATTAAATTATTTAAATTTAAATAATTTTACATATCTTCACGCCAAGCCCCTTACGGGGTAGGCAGAGAGCGAGGAGTGCCAAATATCCCTATCCTTGCATACCTGCCGTGCTTCTTCCACATTCATCAACCTCTACATACACGCATTTACGATATAAGAAAACTTCCGTTTGAATTTGACGTTCATAAAAATTTCGACGACAAAATTATTAAAAATCTACCATAGTACGGTAATAAAAAAATCAACAATGTCTATTAGCGAGCGTTCGCGAAGCTTTATCAAATAGGAGGAGGCTTTGCTCAACCCACGATTGTTGTGACATTGATATTATGCCATCAGCTTTGATTCGATAAACGTGACGATCAGAGACCGGTCAGGTAATAAACATAAAATATTAAAAATGATCCAACTATTATTTAGGCATTTCATGTCATTTCATTACACATGTAATTTCTATTTATTAGTATACAATACATTCTATTGCTACTTATCCATTACTATCGGTTATATCTAGCCAGTGAAACGATTGTGTCTAATTTTTCTAAATAAATCTAAGCTGTAGATACTTCATATTCACCCTAAAACTTTAATTTTACATGGAATAATGACCTCAGTGGAATAATGGGCATTATTTTTATAACGTTGTAAATTTGTCTTTTATCATATAAAAATGTATGCTAACAACTCGCGGCGGCGCTTTAAAACAATTGGGTTACATCAGTTTAGCCTTTATATGTTTGCTTCATAACGCTTTATTTCGCATTATATTGTCTCATATAGTTATATCTACGTTGGATATACGTTTACGGAAATAGCTTTAAATAGATGGTTATGTAATTAGATTGCTTTGTGTACTATTTTCTCAATGTAATGAAGGTGAGAAAATATTATACAATGATAATTTTGTAAAATAATGTCAATTAACAACGTTGCGTCCACAGTTACCGTGTGGTTTTTATGAACAGATCCAAATATATGCAGCTTAGAACAACAGAATAAATTTAACTAATATTGTAACAGTCATCGGCTGTTTTAAAAATCGAATGAGGTACCTACCTACATGAGAGCGGTGGGAACGATTACAAGACCGGATTTTTATGTAGTCGAAAAATTGCCTCGTAACGTTGGGCCGAGCTGTGAACTGATTTATAAGTATATTTCAATTACAAGTGCAATCAAGGATACAACGGTGAATGTAAGATACAATTGGCTAGACTACAAGAAACTATTTCCTGCAGACATATTTATAGCCACGTCCACAGGTAGCCATTACACGCAACACTTCGTTAATTCGCCGGCAAAGATTTGTGCCCTGATGCTGATCCAGTAAGAAAATGTTGTACAGCCTTATTTCGAAACACTTCGAGATATTTCTGTTCGCTTTTGACACAGTACTTAGAAACTGTAATCGGTTCGCTTTAGGATATTTGCGAGCGGTATTAATTGACACACGATGCCGTTAGTGTGTTTTTAGTATTCAAAGTTAATCTTTTTTACATTGTTGTCAAGTGTGTTATCTGTGTACAAATTAAAATCAACAAATTCTGTTAACTGTAAGCCTAAGGCTCTGCTTTTGTAAAGAAATTTTATTTAATTTGTATATAATACGTAATATTGCTGTTATACTTAACAGACACAAAGTGTATTTGATTATACTCGACTGTTACATGAGAAATGTTAACAATGCGATTAAAACAGACATCGCTAGCTCGACTTTCTATTTGCGCGTTCCGTTTCAACAATGTCCATAAAATTATGCACTTATATCGTGTTTAATACGTTCTTCATTACCCGAGATTAATGTAAGCGTTTCTGTGCGTTTAAATATTATTCCATTTTACGCTGTGTGTGGCTGTAATGTTATTATGTTATTACAAATTTGTTGCAATAACAGCTAGCAAGCAAAATAGTAACGGTCAACAGTAATAGCAAGTACGAGCTTGGTTGTGCAATAGGGCGATTAGCTAATTACTACCGTTGCAGCTTTTTTACGACGATCGAGAGAGCCGGACCACTTCTGTATATAGTTGGGCACTACAATCGGTACACGTTCCTTTACACTATTACGACACTCTTACGAATAAGTGCAACCTCCTTCTACTTACCGCGATGCTTTAAAACCTCTTTTGGTTATAACCAGTCAGCGGAATATTCTACAAATGAATATTACATTATTTGTTGCTATCCCACGATTGCCTTACCTTTTCCGATTCATGCTCGTATTTTGTGTGTTATAAATTATCATAAATATAATCTGTTACGATTTAAAAATGTTTATTAACTTTAAAATTGTGTTGTAGCTACATATATAGACGAATCACTATCATTACTCTAAGAGTCGGTGCAATTACATGTGACTTCATGAAAAATTTATTAAATACTTAGCCTAAATAAATTTGCCGATCTGATAACGCATTCCGTTGAGTATTACTCAATTGGACTGATCTGTGGTTCTTGAAAAATACGTTACTCGATCAGTTAAAGCGAATAACAACATTTATAACATAAATGAATGTGCAATAAATTTTTATGAGACATTAAACGAAAATAGCTTTAACAATTGTTTTTTTTAATTTTATTTAACAAATTGTTTTTAAGGTCATACATACACCAAGAGCGCAACTCAATGAAATGAAGAATGAAAAGTAAAAAAATGAAAAAGTAAATAAATAAATAAACGAAAGAAAGATGATATTATATGTACTCAGCTTAGGTTTCTCTACGAATACTAAGACACCACGATACAAAGATATTATGATCAATTTTTCATAAACATCTATAAAATTTTTTAATAAAAACTTAAAACGAACTGTTTCGTGATTGCTAATTTTTTCTACTATACATATAAGAATATAGTACTTAATATTTTTGTAAAGTAATCCATGGTATCGGATCACTTTACTTTCGTTTTTGGTTTACTGTGTTCTGCGTCATGCTATCCGTTTAAATGACACTACGGGCGTTCATTCATAAAAGGTGAAAGTTGGGCCATGTTGTTAAGTAACGTACCTTTGATAAATTTAATTTTGACGATACGTTATGTTATTTTTATGTACAAACAAGTAATACTGAACTACTAGCGTCGTTTGGAGGGGAGTGAAAAAAGGGGAGGGGATAGTCGGTTTTTGCTCGCAAAAGTGTAATGTGATTTTCATTTACAAACAATCTTATCTGCTGACTGTACCATTTGTAGACTTCGACGCAAGATATTTTAAACATATTTTGAATACATGCTACATAAATTACTTTATGTAAGCAAAGCATACGACTTGTTAAAAATTGTCACTAACGATTGTAGGCTCTTTAATTGGGGTAGGTATGTATACTCAAATCTGTCGAAGCCCGACTTTTAGATGAGACGTTTGTTTTCTCGCACTAAGGGCAAAGTGACGAGCACGCCGCGAACTTATGACCTTTTGGAATCGGGCGCATCGTCATGCCGCGGCACGGGCGCAACTTGCTACTTAACACCACAATACAACACCAATTTATACATATATTTTATTGCCGAAACACCACGTTTTTGTGAAATAAGTAAAAGTAACAACCGCTATATAGGTAAAAAGTTAAAAAAACACAGCGCATAATCTATAGCATTAAACTAAAGCTGAAAGTGCCTTGCTTGTTTCCTCCGCGATAATCTATTGAAACTGCCAGTCGGATGTGAAAACTTCTTTTTGTGTCTTGTAGTCAGATTCGTGAGAAATTCTACAGGCTATCTAGAATGATGTTACAAATGCTAGATAGCGTTAAATGTTGTAATTCGTAAAGCAAGTTGAAATACAAAGTGCTATCGAAAGGCTTTAGTTTTATGCGCGCGCTGGTCTCCTGTTTAGTCATACGTAAAAACAATGTAGTACATAAATATTGATTTTTAGTACATAGAAAAAATCCGTAGTGCATATACCTAACTGTTATTAATAAGCCACAATAAGGCATAAGCTTATTTAAAATTAAACATGATTTACGAGCTCTATTTTAAAGCATATCATATTAATCATAAGGAACGAATGTACATATTTTAATTTGAAGACATATTTGTGAACCTAAACTTTGTCCTTTGTATACTATTAAACTCACTAACTAAATGATTGAAAAATTGCACATGCATTTTTATTAGCTATTCCTTTTAAATTATACGCCGATGAGGTCAGGCGCATAGCTAGTGTTAACATTGACGATTTTAACAAAAACTTTGTACCATAAGATTATATTTATTTAGTCAAAGGGCCAACGGGACTAATATGTCAACATTAGTGTGTACCTATATATTATGACATGGTAAAACAAACTTTTCTCATATAGAGTACCTACAGTATAAAAATAACTAAATGACTATATTCAATAAAACTAACAATCTGACATCGTGCATAGACATATAATAAAATTTCCATAATTTATAATATTTCTGACTAATATGTACTTAGATGAATGAGTATTAAATAATAATAATACATTAGAGAACAAATAGCATTATTGGATGCTAATTGCTCAAATCAATTGAACACTATAAATCACATTATAAATAAAAAATTAAATGATAATTAATACGTGATAAATATTTTATCATAATGACGCAAAGCGATACGCGTGAAGTAACGGAGCATTCGGGTGACAACTGTTGCGTCACGTCCAACGACAGTTTTGAAACGTGTTTGCACAAAGCCAAGCACGATCGTCCTACCACATGTTTTATTGTATTGTTTGACATGTCTAAAATTGTATTGAAAAAAAAACTAATTTATTTTTAGGACAGAAGTGTACAAAGCTAATTAAGTTCTGAGCGTTCAAACCCGTACAATTAAATTAATTGTGATAAAAAACTCGTCTAACGTATTCAGTATTGAGGACAAAAATATATAAAAAACAACGTTGGTTCTTAAGATAAAAAGTACAAAAACACATTATCCCTTATATAAAAAAGTAAGCTGTATTATTAAGTATTCTACTTATTTTTCCTAAAAGCGTTTAGGTAGGCACTCGAAATAAGGTGCTATCAGGACATTATCGTCATCATCAAGAATGCTTTTTTGCAATGCTTCATAATCGCCTATTTCTTTATACTCAATTTTGGCTGTCGCTTAGGGCCAACGTACACGTATAGATACCTACTATCCGACCAGAATTTATCGTTTAAGATTTTATTTATAGATATTAAATTAATGGGATTTTAACATTCGATTTTAATATTCGAAGAAGACTAAAGTAAAAGTAAAATAAACAAGAATTTTCGGTTAGAACCGTTTTTCACCTAGTGTTGTAACATCCTTTTTTCTCGTTATTAATAGAATTATTTGAAAGTACGTGTACTTCGGGTAACAATTAATATTTTAATAAAAATAAAAACCAAAATAATTTTAATACACATGAGTCGTGTGCAATAACCCTAAAAGGTTATTTCAACTTGACATGGAACTGATCAGCCGTGTAAGTAAACAATATCGAGTTATGTTTGTAATTTAAAGCTTAATATATCAAGAGTTATTTTTACGTAACAAGAAATGCGACATCACGCCCGTAATCCCCTAAAGGGTAGGCGGAAGGGTGTAGTGGAATCTCATGTTTCACCAGTTACGTTTAGATCCCATCATAGAATAGGGGGTGAACCTATTACCATACACCGAGCACAGATTCTGTCTCCGAGACATTAGTAGCAATTTCTAGTAGAAAATCTAAGCTTTTAAAAATCAAACAGTATCCGGCCCGGCATTAAAACCTGTCCAACAACAGGCGCGCTTAGCAACCACTCTAGCCACGAACTTCAAAATTTTAGCAAATCCAGTAATTTTAATATTTCACCAATAAATTACAGAAAAAACTATCTCTAACAAGAGTTGCCTAATAATAAAATAACACAGTAAAAGTAATAATGTGCACGTGTCTTTTAACGCAATATGTATACAATAAACTATACAGGTATACCGGCACCTTACTCTAGGCATGTCTAATATACTGGTTCAGTAGTTGTTCTATCATATAACCTTGATATTATATAACTCCGATGACCGAGTAAACTTTTCTTCGTACATACATAGTTACACATCGACTGAAATCATGTTTTAGCTACTAGTTATAACAGGAAAGGTGAGAACAATATTGTAGCAAAATAATATGCTACAATATTTACATAATTTTAAAGATATTGTAGCGAAATAATATGCTACAATATTTACATAATTTTAAAAATATTGTAGCGTTATAATATACTACAATATTAACATAATTTTAATAATATTGTAGCGAAATAATATGTATATGGCATAACTTTTTGTTTTCATGAGAACAAAAATGGAAGGTGGATATCGAGGGCGAGTATCGCGCTATTTTCTTCGAGTACATTGTTCGAATATCGCTCGTATATAGGTACGCGTGTAACTTATAAAGCGGCTCTTATAAGTTTTCGTTTCAAGGTCTGATTGAACTAGATACAGTTTGATAACTGGAACGTTTATTGTGCGAGGAATTCTTTGAATGGGAACCTCGTAAGTTTTTATATTTTGTAATCTGCGCTAGGTATCTGAACAGTAATCGCTTAGGTACTTATTTTGTTTTATCTTGCTCCACATAGAAAAATGTGTTCAAGGCATCTGAACGAAGCGTATCTATGCTTATATGTACAACGCATGTTATAAACTGATTTCACAGTGTAGTTACTCGTAAATTGTACCATAAAAATAATTTCATAAGTGTTCGAACAGTGGTAAGTGTTTTAATAAATGTTCGATGTTTGCTTATGTAATATACGATGGCTGCTTGCAGAATACGTACCTACGTATGTATTCCGGTCGCGCTACTGAACGACTGCCATGCATGACAGCGGCTTCAAATTGATTATCATAACAAAAATAAATTGTTTTTTCTTCAATAGACCGCTGCTTACACGTATCAATGACGCACAAATAAGGGCAACATGATTGAGAAGTTTGTGTACACAGAAATATTACAAACGTGTTAGGTATATTATATGCGTTCATTTGAAACTGAGCTCGTATATTCGGTTATAGGTACGAGTACCTATAGCATGTTTTTATGTGACGTCAGGTTTTTTTGTGTAAATTTTCAACAACACGGCATAAAGCTCAACGGCGTTTTCAAGCAATAGATAGTATCTATGAGTGTAACAGATATGGCGTAATAGATAGAGTAAATGAATAAAGATATTATAGATAGAGCGGATAGGTTTTATATAAACTTTTTCTAAGTACCTTAGTTGCAGTTTATCGGATAGATTGCAACATTTACGATTTGTAGCACAATTACTAGACATCTCGTCGCCACGATCGGCGATGGCTTGCGATATCGCCGAGATTCAAGATAAATATTGTTACCAAAACATCTCACAGGCGCATCACGTTTCAGCCTCGTTCCCACAATAAATACAATCCGCGTTCTTTCTTCACTGATACACAGATTTTGAATAGTAGATTTAGGCGTCATTATAAATATAGAGCAAACTTTTGTAAACAGTCTATTCGCTTATAGTAAAGAAATTTACGTGTTCACGTTTTTATATTCACTGTTCGTGTAAAAATATTCTATATTTAAATAATGATTAAGTTAAAATATTGTTTTGTATAAAAATTGACAAAGCATGTAAAATGAATAAGTGTTGGACTCGTATATTAAATATTAATATTATTTTGAACTATGTAGGTACCTACTGTTGTATTCATTCATGAAGATTATATCGATCAAGTTGACCGTCTCTTGATGCGTAGCAAGGCACCCTACGGATCCTGTCTAATTGGCGCCAACGCGCAGGCGCGCTTATCCGCGAAGTACGTATTAAGCTTACGCTGGTACATGTGTGTGTGGATCTACCCCCAAATGTACCACCCCTCGGGGCCAAGCAGGGTGCAAGCACGAATGCTTTGTGGCAATTAGGAAAAGTTTTGTTCTACAACTTTGTTACGAACAATGGATGATTATATTATATTTTTTATTTTGATTGTCTTCGAAATTACCAGAGCAATATCTGTAATTAACGCATCTACGAGTACTAAGTATTGGATTATAACCTCGGAAACAGCTAACGATGTTTGTCTTCACGTGATAGGTGATAAAATCTTATGTGTAAATTATTCGTCTGAAGATGACACAGGTCCATAATGTTTGGGCCATGTTCCCACAAGTGCGCTCGCAGCGAGCAACGGCGCGCACGACGTATGTACATCGCCCTCGGTGCATCTTCACGATCGTTCTACATCCTTTAGAAGTAATACAAAATTTTGTGACATTAAGATCTTAGAGATTTGTGTTCGCTAAACAAATTGTTGTCTTAACTAAAGGATCATGCAACAAGTTAACCTTAGCGTATGATAATATAAGCAATTTAAAAGGAGATATACGAGTACATATAACCAATGATGCTATGCGCTTTAACTTAGATTCACCTGGGATTGAAATTATTTAGATAAATAGAACAGAATTAAATAGAACAATGTGAACACTCGTATCTTTACCTAATGGTAGGGCTACGTAATAGGTATTTAGCTGGAATCCAATCTGCAATACATGATACTCTCGACTAGGGATACATATAGCTAATAATATATGCTATTAATGTTGCTATCTCCTTAAAACACTACAGGAAAACTTTAAAAGAAGCGAATGCGATTAAATAAGCTTAATATTAAATATTGTTCGCACTGTTTATAATACAAATCAAGGAGATACTAAAGACATGGGGCATGCGTGGGTTGCATCCGCACGACACTATTTTTACCCTGCGTTGGGGAACAATCGATAATCGGAGCGACGGGCATGCGCTTTGAGTTCATAAATTATGTCGCAATGCAGTGACGCTATCAAACATACGAGTGTGCAAATGTGCAAAGGTGCATGTGTGCAAGTGTGCATGTGGGGCCGATATGGGGACGAGGTGGGCACACCACGGGACGCGCCCGGTGGCAGCGGGGGAGAAAATTTCCCCGCGGGGCATATCACCCCTTGTATACTATCGATAGCTAATATACATTTGTTGGATGTCTGCTTTAAATACGCGTAGGAATATTCCCGACTTCCATTTAACATCTTTAAATTTGCCATGAGATCCAACACGCGTGTGCACCAAGCTGGTCCACGCGAAGGCAACTAATTACCGTGCGTATGGATACCCTTTTAAAAATACCATTGTTGGTTAAGCATGCGGGGTCATTTATTCCAGACACATAGATATCTACTGTTTTACAAACCTCTTTATACATAGATTTAAAGAAAAAAATGTTGACCGTCCCCTCCAGTGCTGACGACGCTTTGGTGACGCGTCTGGTGATACAAATGTTCGTAGGCGACGATGATCATTTATCTTTCCAAGTAAACTTCTTAATTGTACACATACATATCTTCAAGCCAATGCCCTTACGGGGTAGGCAGAGGGCATTGAATGGATCATTTTTTTTTCAATTACGCAATAAATAATAAGTAAAGCGGTGAAATTTTAATATGCTCATCAACAATAAACCGATATTCCCTCGTTAAAACTTTTGCCAATTATACGTATTCGCTAAAAGCTTTGATGGCGACGAGCGTGAATCATTTCAATTACGGGGTCCTGGTAACCATTCGTACGCGTGGCGGCGCTCCCCTGTCTCTCTCACAGCGATCGATACACGAAGTGGCTATTTTGAGTCGACACTGAACACTCTTCGCCCATTCAATGGTTATTCATAATTTATAACTCAATATTTAAAATGTTGGTACCTACTTGACAGTTGTTGGTGTATTTAAACCACCTGTTGAATACTGTTGCAGTTATAACTTTTAACATTCCTTCTTCTCAATAATATATACCCTGAGGGGATAGGCAGAGGAGTGTAGTACACTCTTGTCAGCTGTGTTGTAAGTTTATAGTCATAAGTTAAGTCAATTTTTATAAGAAGCTATAAGGAGAGAAACATGTCAAATGAAACGAGATACCTATTTCTTTGTGGTCCATTCTGCGTTCACCTTGTGACGTGTACGAGTTTACAGGTCGGTAATGTCGTATTAATTATATTCATACGTAAGGTGCCTACTTGCACAGGGTCGACACATGTCCACCAGAACGTTCTACCGATTCTGATTTACTGTTATCATTAACACATATCTTATTCACGAGTAAATCACTCACCGTGTATTTATTTACACTAGTTATTTACGATCTTGTAAATCGTTAAGAATTATCTAATATACACTCACACTACGTTAGGTAACAGGTACTGTTACAAAATGTTAGGCTACCGAATGTAGTCAGGATATTAATATATATCAGCTGGGTAACGTCGTATCGTTCAATCGCAAAAATATTTCCGTACGAAAAATCATGATTTTGCGATAATAAACATGCGAGAATGTCGCTAAATCTTTTGAAAGTTTTTAAAGATATTCTTAAAAGATATAAATTTAATTATCAACCCATAAATACGAGTCGGTTTTTGCAGCAATAATATATTTATGTCTAAGTTTGTCGCACCACAGCCAATTATGTCTTGAAGTTCCGTATGAAATAAATATTTCATTTTCAATTTAAATTACATAATCGGTTACTTAACCGATAACCGTTGGAGTAGTCATGTTCTGGAGTAAAGACTACGTCTTGGTAAATGTAGCGTAGGACACCCTCCAGCTAAGTAGAGTAACATTACACGCAAAGTGGCTGGCAGTGGTTTGATGCGAGGAGCTGAAGATCGAGGTCAGTGGCTGCTATCGGAGGGGCCTCTGTCCAAAGGTGGACGGGAGTACAATGATGATGATGAATTGGTTATTTTAGTTTGTTTTCATGTAAAGCTTAAGTAGTACTTATTTTATAGTACCTGTGTATGATATTTTTGAATATAAATCATAAATAACTATATAAAACTTGTTTATAACTGCAGACAGCACTGAAGATTCAGTTGAAATATATGCCATATTTTTTAACTCATACAATATATTAATGTATTTTTACATAGAAACTTAAAAATTAAATGGTAGCATTATATTGTATTTACAGCGGAATCACAAAAAGAAATGATAAGCTTCTATTTATGTGGATAATTAACATAAAATCTGTATAAAAATCACAGTCAATGGCCTCAGGTTGTTCTATCACGTGTTGCTTGCAGATAGCGTGGGATTATTATTACTTTAATGTGTTTAAATTAATAAAGTTTTGTTTAAAATCAAACACTACGTTTAACATGGTGCAAGTATATTCAATAAGGTATAAATAATATATTTATTCGATGTATGGCATTCGGCTCATTCCCTACTCTATGGGACGTGACAATACATGGGATATAACGAGAAAAATTTGAATACTGCACTCCTCTTCCTACTCCCTTTGAATATACACATAATTTTCTTAAAGCTGGTTTTTATTTAGTCTACCATGTTCATTTATTTACTTCTCAATACATATGTACGTAACATCCCGCCTGTAATCCCCGAAGGGGTAGGCAGAAGAGTGCAGTACACTCCCACGTTTCACCAGTTACGTTTAAGTCCCATGGAATAAGTGGTGAGAGTATTGCCATACACCGGGCACACTTCCAGACTCCGAGTCACTACTAGAAATTCGAAATTAGAAAAATCCAATAGGATCCGACCCGGGATTAGAACCCAGGACCTCCCGATCGATAGTCGCGCTTGCAACCGCTCGACCAACGAGGCAGTCACTTCTCAATACACTTACGCTAATTAACCTTCGAGCGGTCACAATACGTATTGCAAGCAAGTACCTAACAAATAAACACAGTAACATGATATAACTTCCATTACAGCATTAATAAAATTAAATGTGTTTAGGTAATAAATAAAGTTATGTTAAAAGTTTGCATTAAAAAAACAACCGGTCCTCGAACTCGAATCGCGTTCTTTTGTGACCAATTTCATGGTGGCCGTTTATTCCATTTGAGAGATGATCTGGGTTGAAACCAGTTTAAATGTTGTCTCTATTGGCTTTTGTAAAATACTAACCATGACCAGTCCTCTTGGCTGGACATAATTGAAATATATTGCTTTTTGTGTTTAAATTAATGTTTTTCTAGTTTCAGCTCCTAAACAAATCATTTAAATTATTTTTAAAATTTTTCTTTTGTAGGTATCCTATCCCCGGCTCAAGCCTGTTTACCGCCGGGTACTTTTTGAAAAAAACTTGCTTTGTGTAAACTCGCAGTTTAAACCATCTGCATACCATATTCTATCAAATCAAGTTAGGCGGCTCAATCGTACACGCGATACACGCATTCGTAACATCAATAAACAATAGTATTGACTGTTGTTACGAAAATCGAAATCGAAAATCGCTTTCATCCTAAACTTCGAAAATCGAGTTTCCACGAAATCTCCCCCTTTTGAGGTCCTTTTTTTTTTTGGTAACGGGGGGGGAAACCTTCAAAAGGTACCCAGTACCATGGGAGTGATACCGGGTTATGTGGGACTTTTACCGCACTAAAAC
>DWME01006746.1:0-13299 GCA_018244795.1 Parelbella ahira ahira
TGGAATGACAAATGGGTCGATTATTATTTATTAAGTTCTAAACGCGTATTAGTTTAATACTATGCCTGTTGTGTTTTAACGACTGTTGCATATTAATGATATGCGTATTGTGGAAGATAGTTCTCCGGACGCCCGACATCAATCTTGCTCATACTTGCTTCGAAAAGTATGACTGTGTAAAATAGAATGTGTAATTGAATATCAGTTTGAGACTGCCGAAATCCGAAATGAACAAAGAAGAAAGCAGGTTTATTTAAATGGTGTGATGTTAAAAGATTTGAAAAACTCGACCGGACTTAAAATGTGCCATATTATTAGTGTATTTTCGCAATACTCCTCTCATATGTAACTTAGGAGGAATGTAAAGCTATAAAGTGATAAGTTCAAATTTGATTTTGTTTTTTTTTAGGTAACGTATTTCTATCTCAAAAGTAGATAATTATAAATTTTAACTGGGGATATGACGAATCATTAATATGACTGGTCCGTTGATACAGTTGTTAATGAACGTGACTGTTGCGCCGGAGGTCGTGGCTTGAATTCCCATCCCGAAAAAATTTTTCTGTGTTAGCACTAGTATTTGTTCTGTGTCTGGGTGTAAAAATATCCATATAAGTTTATATATATGTATGTAATATGTGTTCTATTAGCCGTCTCGTGATATTATTATCATTATTATTGTTGACAAAATATGGTGTCGTATGTTTTCCGAATTATACTCATCATAGTTTTCTATCATGATGGCTACTACATAAATTTTATGTACGTAAATCCTAGATAGAAAATTATGACGTTATGGAAAATTTGTAACGTTATGATTTTTATCGTCTTTTCATCCATTTAAATTTTTATAGGCACTTTCTGCATAGCGTTTTATCATCTGATATTAAATTCGTTGACCTGAAAAAGATAATTTCACCGGTGATTTTGAACAGATCCGCTGTTTTAACGAAATATAAATTACCTTTCCGAACTGGTGGCTTTCTTCTGGCACTTTCCTATTTGATGACATAAAATAGGAAATTTCGTTAAACTAATAGACTACGTTTATAATTTTATTGTATGGCATATCTATACTATATCGGCTTGAATGAATGGTGTTATCTTCAAATCCTTTTTGTTTTATGATATAATACAATTTTGATACAAAATGCGTTCGAAATTTACAGTTTAAAATGCGCAATTTCATGATATTAATTCTCTTTTCATTTTAATATCAAATAGAACAGAACACAACTTTTTGATATAGTAAATTTAATATATTAAATTCTAGTCATAATTTGGTTTTAAATACGTTCAACACAAGTACAAATTATAGACAATATGCATATCAAAGCAAAATAGCGACACTAGAAATTTCCACAGTGTTGTATCTGACGGGAAAGCCTTGTTAAGCGCATCCAAGCTCATTAAATTAGCGAGCATCCTCTTGGAGGGTCGAGGGTCGCCATCGGGACAGTTATTATACATCATGTTTCGGTCACAATCCTGAAAACAATACTTTTACATATAAACGAGTACATTTATAATAATAATTGACCGACCCTTTTATCATTTCACTGTTAGAATATGGCTGTCTTCTCATATTGAGAGGATTAGGGCCATGATCTGCGATGCTGGCTGAGTGCGGATTGGCAGACTTCGCACACATTACAATTTTTTTTTATAACTCTGTCTTTAGACCACATAGTAGGAGGGTGACTTACGCTACTTTTACCGGGACGTAGCCACCATTCGTCCACTGATATAGTAACAGGTTAATAACACAAAGTCACTAACTCTGCATGTTTGTTACGAATAAAATGTATCTTACTAACAATTTCTAGAACTGGTCTTATTGATATTAAGTCGGTTGCAATGTCTACGTAAGCAATACCTATTTGTGTATGTTACCTGATCGTTTGCTACCATCTTCACATAAAATAAACAATACCGTGAAATATACTAATTATATTACAAATGTATAAATTATTTTATTCAATTGGTTTGTAAAATTTTAGTTTGTACCGCGGAAACAAGGCCAAAACAATTTCAGTTTTAATTCTCAAAAGTAATGCCAACGGAAGTGTCTCCGTTGAAATTTCCCAGCTATTTCCCTTGCAATTTCAAATTGTACAGCTCTTTGTGTAGTTCAGTTAAAAGGACTCGCTGATGAGGCCCGACTTGTTAAATTACACGTCTAGGTTTGAACTGCTACGCAGAACTAAATACTGTTTAAATGCAAATTTGTAATTTAAAAATGGACTTTAGTTGTCACTTTACTTTAAAGTTAATTTTGAAATACCTACCAACCTGATAAACAGCGCCCTCTGACACCATAACAGAGAACTTCTGCAAAGTGACCGCGTTTTCATATGTACAGTTTGTGGGTAGTCGGAAAAGTGAGTTCAGGGTGCATCGGCGGAACTGTGCTCGAGCGCTGGGGATGTGGAATTTATTCATAGACAATCAAAATGAGCTATTGTGTTTAGAATAACACAGCACTGATTCATTATTATACATTAAATATACTTTTTCTATGAAGGGTGAGAATGGTTCATATTTTTTATTAAAATTGGTCAATATGTTAATTATTTATAGCTTTACTCTATGCAGTTGAATTTATAAAATACGTATAACGAGGAAACTAATTATTTCTGTAAGGACAGAAATCTTGCATTCGATGTTCTTCGATCATCCCATAAATGAACTGAATGAAAAATAGAATTAAGTACAGAATAAGTGTTTATAACATAAAATGTTATCCTCGTGTTACTACAGTGACACACATGTTGAATATATCATTAACTTCGCCATTATTAATAGAAAGTCAGTAAATATAGATAAAGTTTGCTCGATATATGTTAGGAGCATCGTATAGACATCTGATGTCTGAATATATTTGGAGATCAGGCTATATTTTGGAGGTCACTTAATCAACATCAACAGTCTACTACTGGACAACCAGAATCTGCTTACAGCCTTTCGCAGATTTTCAGCTTACCGTTATAATATTAATTTTCATTTTGGGAATATTCCCTTGATTATAAAACAGACAGATAAAATTATATATAAGCTAACCCATTGTGAAATAGTTTAAAAAAATACATACCAGCACAAGTTAAAATGTGTGTCGTAATGAGTCCACTCGTGTGTCGTATTTTTCTCTTTCTCTACAAAGTTTTTGAAAAACGAGTAACATACTTCCCAGTGAGGGCCTTTATCTACCACGCAGCTGGCTACATCTGCATATCCTGATAATAAAGTATGTAGGTATGGATTTAGGCGACAGAAACAGCTGCTTCACTTTCGTATATAAAGCATATCGACATAATATATTTCAGCGTCCGTAATAAATTGGTTTGTAATTTAACACGTTCAATATAATAACAATATGTTATATGGAACAGATATGAATTGAAACGTGTGAAGTTAGCGCGGGAATATAAATAATAAGGTCGGTTTCTGTTTGGTGAAAGTTTAAGGAAAGTAATTTTCTCAATAGGAACATAAAGTTAATTATAAACTCACGAGGCAAGGGCGCTCCGTTTTGTTATTTAGTTTCATACTTTGTGTACTCCAGAACCGAAAGCGAGCAGCGAATTACAAGAGATACCAAAAAAACTCAAGGGAAAGTGCTAATTAAAAGTTTATTGAAATGTTCATATAGCACCTATTATATCTGGTATGATCTACTATTAGAGGGTTGTAATTTTGCATCTGCCTATTCTATGTTTTTCTTAAGTTTACTATTCTCCAAGGATTGACTACACAACACGTATAAAACTTATTTGATGAGAGTAAAAGTATGACTGTGCACAGCTGAGAAGAGGCAATCACTGTGGCTGACGTCGGTTATCAAAATCAGTAAAAGTATTAAAAAGTAATGTAACGCTCAATAAAATGTACTAAAAGGTCTTGAATTATTATTTTATTAAGGTGTACCAAAGGTCAACGACTATTATATTTTATAATTCCATTTTCTAATTCTACATAATATAATTCCATTTTCCAGGCTCTCAATTATTGTAATGTATATTATTGTATTTTGCAAATGAATATCAATAGAGATCTTCAATAAATAAACCTCAACAAATTGACTTTGATTAAATAAAACTTCAATAATTAAAAATTATTAATGAAAATATGAATAAACAGACCTATAATAAATAAGTATTTAGTTTAGTCAACGAAAACATAAATTACATATATGATAAGCAAAAGTTCAATAAATAGCCTTAAATTTTTAAAATGAAAAAGTTGAACAACACTAGTATAATTCCAACTCACGTGCCAAAAACCAATCGTCGTCACAAACGCTTCTAACGACGTGTATGTGGCCTTTAATGCCTTCTTCGTTGAAGTGGTCTTGGGTAACATCCTTGCAGTCCGCGTTCCAGTCTATAGCGCAATTAACAAGATGCTTTATCGCTCTGAAAACAAAGTTTAAATTTCAATTCCAACTTGTGGAAGTTTCCAACTAAAATTCCATTATACCTCGCGTTCACATGCAGTTTCGGTGGAATAAAATACAATGTAAACGCACCCACAGATAAAGTTACGTGGAATACGTACTAACCAAACAGTTGAATTATAATTTTTCTAAATTTTTCCGCACTTGTAATAGAAACTTAATTGACAATTAGGAATCCGTAAAAATATCTGTAAGGAATCTCTAGGAAGCTCATCAAGAATACGCTTCTTTCTAAAGATACCTCTTCCAGCAGATTTGTTAATGGAAAAGGGGCTGTCAACATGTAAGTAGTTATAGAAAAGCGTAAGAAATAAAACAAAATGTGATGAAATATCAAAAGACAAAGCATTTCAGTATTAAATTTTTTTATATAATAAAGTATATGTACATATATGTACAATGTATACACATATAAACATAGAATACACATTTATATTAGGTTTACATTTTGCATTTTACACTTAATTGATATTTTAATATCTAACGATAAATTCATGCTCTTTGCCATTTGTCTTAAATGTGGAGATTGTTTATAACATTGTTTGGTACAAATACATTATTAAGTAATATTCTAAGATTTGGACTCGGAAACGGCGCATCAAAACGATATAGCCCAATTTATTTTATTTTTAATTCCTTGACCGTTACGTTTCGAAACATAGACACTAACTGTGTTTGTTGTTGGATACTGGGAGGAAACGCGGTCAGTACGTCTGTGATAAAGTTTCATTCCGTTAACGAGTTTCAAATAATTGAAAACAAAAGTAATCAAAAATAACTCGCACGTATGAAACTGAACAACTATTGTGTATTAAATATCACCTGCGAAAATAAATGAACTTCGAAATACCGATGGAAATATTTCGCTTCGTTATTGAACAATTGTAGTAAGTTAAAAGGTTTTATTAAGGTTTTGTACCATATTACTCGTTGTCTGCCTCGTTGGTCGAGTGGTTGCAAAGCGGGACGGATTATTCTAACTTAGATTGTCAGCTATAAGTTCATTTAAAATCCCTATTTATAAGGCGTAACTCTTAATAAATTTCAGAGTTGGCCGGAGACAACAAAAGCAGGGCAATAAATTTTTTTTCTATAAAAATAAAAAACAAAAAAGTTAACTGCTTCATTCTTCTCTTCTTAGTGCGAGATAAGTTCCTGAAAGGTTGATTGCAGACAATTGGATTCCAAGTTTTCTTCGAAACTTCCAGAAATCTTAATGAAATTTATCTTTTGATATAATAACGAAAAATTCAGATGTGAGCTCATTGAGATGATTTGCTGTTCATCGATTTTTAAATACGGAACTTTAAACAGCCTGGAGAAAATTCGCGGTAATTCGCTTCGAGTCATCAACCCAAGACCTTTTAATCTGCAGTCGCTCTTACAACCATTAGAGTAACGAGGCAGTCAATTAAATGTATAGATTTGTATATAGGTATATCTTACTTGCACCAATCATCAATTTTCTGCGGCATCGGTGGCGAGGTACCCGTCGTGTTATATATTAAAGCGGCTTCAATAGTACAATTTAGAGCGAATTTTGTGAAATCATCGCAATTTATATTACTCGACGGCACGTATTTCTCTTTTTCCTTTGACAGCGCTGTCACAGGTTCGAATTCGATTTCATCTGTTGTTGCGTAGTTTTTGTGTGTGATTTCTTCGTATTCGACCGGATCTGAAAGTATGAAAGATCTTGAAGAAGAATTTTATTAAGGAATTCGCTTATCTACTTTTTATAAGATCTGATGGCATTTGATCGCGCTCCCGTCTAATATAAAGTACAGATGAATCTAAGAACGAGTACCCATGTACGCACGCCAGGCTTTGAGGAGTCCCAGGTTATATCGCTCATTTGCGACTAAAGTGCAAAATGTCAAAAACATTGCCAGTCAGAAAACAGTTCAAAAAGATATCTGAAAGATAGAGTTTTTGATATATTACACTCTAGTCCCAAATGAGCGATATGCTTATTAACGGAAACAGATGAAGTGTAGATCAACGTAGATCAGTGAGTATTATTCCGCTATTGGAACACGGAAGTGTAGATCAACGTAGCGCATTGATATTATTAATTAAGGTTTTTTTTCATCTCTTTATTTTTCCACTGTTGGATCAAAGGTCTCCTCTCATATTGAAATGGTTAAGGCCGTAGTCCACTCTGCTGGTCAAGTGCAGTTAGGCAGACTTCTTTAAACTTTAAGACGTGCAGGTTTCCTCAAGATATTTCCTTTCACGGTTATAACAAGTGACATTTAACCTTAAAACGAATATTTTTTAAAGAGGTGCGCGCCATTGCTCTAAACCCAGCAAGGAGTGAGAGGCTGACTTCTAAGCCGCTATACTATCACTGTACTATAAATAGAAACGACATTATTTATGGAACATGAAGAGCGTTGATAAGATCAGTCGTATCCGTAATACGATATACGTACTGTATGTGCAATAAAGAAATATGAACTCACAAACGAGACTCACGACATCCAATGCAAGTGAAAGTGCGAATAAACGGAGAAACATTTCGTGATCATTACAACCAATTACTATAATAGATTTATGTTATTACTGCTTTGAGTACAACAGCGTGAAGTGCCGTGACGTTTGACAGATGATATAAAGATTTTTTCTATATACAATGGTTTTGAATGCTTTAGGCGAATGTTTCTTGGTCTAAGTTTTTAAATATAGGTACATTTTGAACGTTGTAATAATACATAGTTATATAATCTTGAAATTGTAGGTTACTTAACAATTGAGAGCTTAAAATCTGTAATGGTAAGTAATTTGGTGTGAACATTTTGATATACCTAGATTGTGGCAAAATTTAATGTAAACACATTAATTTGATCTGTTTATAGTATAGTATTCTATTATTAGTGGGAATATATGAACTATTAAACTATAACCATAAATCGTCACGTATTAATGTTGTAATAATCAAGAAACACGTAAACCAATACGAATTATTCAACATTTCATTTATTATTACATAAGTATTTTAATAGTTTAAGAGCTGAGTATCGAGCTCAGTGGCGTCCCATTGGAGAGGCCTATATCCAGCAGTGGACGGGAGTAGGCTGATAATGATAATGAAATGATGATTTTAATGCTATTGTTATAGCACTTATTTTGTTATTGTTACCAGAATAAACATGGTATTTAAACATATGTATTAAACACATAGTATTTAAACAGTTGTTATACGTAACAACAACAGCTGCATATTCAAGACATGCAATGTAAATAAACAACTGCAAGATAAGCTGTATAAATATAGCATACACTTTATTATTAAAAGAAACAGACCTAGTACGGTCGACTTATTTGCCGATACTTGTCAACTGTTTCTTCAAGCTGTCATCATAATTGTGATATGTTGACATATTGTCATACTGTTACGCATAGCAAGATAATCATATTATCCGCAATATGACGCTGCAGGTATGCGGGAGCTTATACTGGAATTACGACAATACTAATATCAACTGCAATTAGTCTGTTGGCTTGCGCGCGCTAATGATGACATCATTACTTAATTGAGACAACTGCGGTGACTAATTACAATATCTACTATTATATTATTGTAGGCTTTGATTCATTACGACGATGTCATAGGGCAATTATTTGGGCATGCTGTAGCACTGATAACTGTGATGGACGCGATAATATAGATGGTGATAGTAACGCAGTTTGGCTAAGGAAGAGTCGTTGCGTGCGTGTTTGTGGTTATGAATATCGATGTCGTGGTAGGTATATGTATATCTTTGATACATAAGCAAGCTAACACGCGCGTACTTGCCAACGTGTCAAGTATACTTAGTTGCGACCATTACACTTCCTAATAATATAAAAAATAAACTAGACTTGCAAGACTGAATAGATACATATTGTGATTTTTTCACTGCTCGACATTACGCGACTTTGCGCAGGACTTGATTTTCTCTCTGCCGCGAGTCTCCGTTGGAATCCTGTACAATTTTAGATAATGTTGAATAATTGATGAAATCTCTTGACATATATTAAGAAAATAAGTGAAGCTTAACACGAGTGGACTTAAAGTATATCCAATTATAAGTATAGCATATGCTTTTAAATGAATTCGTATACCTCATAACTACGAATTATTTCATGAAAGTAAATTTTTTTTGAACGATTATAGGTGAATGTTCTATGATGTTCTAGAAACAACAGCACACAAAAGTCAACTTAGTTACGCCCATGTTGAACCAAAAGGCGCTTTCATGAACATGGTTCGTTGAAAGGACTTCACTTTAACCAGCGAATTTCATTTGTGAACTCTGCTGCTGTCCGCGGGCAAAAATTTGATTTAACAGCCTCAGTCGTTGCTTCGCGAAACGTATTTCAGAAAATGCACTTTCGTTTTCATCACAAAAGCACAAGTGGAATGTAAAATTTAATGTAACATGTGAATAAATGTTTCGAGTTTACTTCACATCACGCCTGTAAACCTTGAAGGAGTAAGCAGAGGAGTATAGTACGCTTCCACTTTTCATCAGTTAAGTTTACGTTCCGTCACCGAAGTTTAACTTGGAACCGGGGATAAAACTCAGGACGTCCCGATCGACAGTCTGCTTGCAGCCACTGGATAAAACGATGCAGCCACTTTTATACTACATACGAATATTTTTTAAAAGAAAGTTTCTTCTGAAGCCGAAATATATCTGCAAGGCTAAACCGCAGGCGATTAGTTGAAGAAAAATTGTTTCGAAGACTTGCTACTAAAGTACCAATTCTTACTGAACAACATAGTGAACAGTTTGCGTTTGCCAGAAAATATTACCTACTATTTTATAATAGTCCACCAATTGAAAGTTTTCTGTTACGAAACTAAAATTAATTTCAAAAATGTATACAGCAAGTTATATATACACCACCCAATCAACGACGTCACCATCGTCATCAGCAATAATTTTATCATTACACTGTATCAGAACACTACACCACATAATGGTGAAGTCTTACCAGTCGGGCTCCCCAAAAAACTTTCCTTCAGCGTCACAGCAAATGATGCTTAATCTTAAAACGCACATGATCTGTAAAGAAAGAGATTTGCACTAGTCACTTAGCTATTTGAACACGTTACTGCTGGAAATGCACAGCAAACAGCTTTAAAGCATATCAGAAGATCAGTCGGTGAATATGGTAGAGTGGCCTGCAAATAATTCGGATATAAATCCATTCTAAACTATTCAGAATAAGTGGTACACAATATAGAATAATGTTCACCACTAATGTCTGTAAAGTATGTTATTATGACGCATTTATTAAAAAAATTGATGAATTTTTGTATTTTTTTTATTTGAATTAGTTATGCATAGAAAGCAAATGTAGTAACAGTAATACTAACAATAAGATATTTAGCACAAATATATTGGAAGAGTAGTTTTTAATCAAAAGATCATCTTTCGCTACTCACCAAAAGATGGCGCTGGATGTTATATAAACCTCTATTTGCTTGTTACTAAATAACATAAGCCATAATACGGCTTTGATACAATGTATCTCGCATACATTATTTGTACACATATTTTCGAATATACATAACTGTACAAATGTATAAAATTACTTAAATATAACCTACTTACCAATTATTACTCTAAACGTAGTATTAAGTTTAAATATTACGTTCAAGATATAACATCACGCCTGTATTTTCCTAAAGTAGTAAATAGAAGACTGTGATACACTTCCACGATTCACCAGTTTTGTTATATATCGCGTTTATTACATACCATTTAGGTATAAGTTAGATATTCCGATCCAACCTTTATAGAGCGATATAAAATTATTTATTGTCCTGGGTTTGAATTCCGGGTCGGCTACTACTGGATTTTATGGCTTAGATTTTCTACGTGGAAGAAACGTTCACATATGGGAGTGTACTATACTCCTCTGCCTACCCCTTCGGGGTTTACAAGCGTGATGTTACGTTTCTATTAGAGATAAGTACCTAGAGGAATGTGTTATGGAATCGGTAGTACTGCCAAAGCTACCAATCCTTGTTCTTTCATAAGGGTTCCTCATGTCCTCGTTATATTTCACACCATATCCTTTATAAAATACACAGGATCGCATAAGCCATTGTTATGTTAAAACACCATAAGGGTATACGTCGTAAATTCGTATCGGCACAGCCGCAGCTTCCCGCTATTACTCTGTCGAAACGATCCCACATGTCGTCATTATAACCTAACATACTCATGCTTCACGAAACATATGACATATTGAAGAATCCTGTGATGTTTTTCGTATAACCGTTATGAATAAACTAAAAGTCCATTAAAGTCAGATCTTGTGGAAACCGAACTGGCTATTTTAATGATTGGACCATAATGGAATTAGTGTAGCATAGTGTTTACAATTACACAGATTAGTAAAAGCAAGCTTCGTCCTGAAAGTATTTGAGAAGTAGAAGAATTCTAATCTTAAATGACACGTGACACATATTATTACGGTAATATTGGAAGAATATTTTATAATTTCTTATTATTCGGAAGGCCCAGGATCGCATGGAACGGCGCCGGATAGGGAAAGCTTATGCCCATCAGTGGACATTTAGAAGCTGCTGCTGCTGCTGATGATGATATATGTTTGTACCGCAGCTTATGTCACGTATTCGTATGTTTTTTGGCTTGGCCCGACTAGTTTCGGGCCTATACAAGGTCTTTCTTCATGAGTATAAGTGGTACGCCTTTACAGTAAGGGTTGGAACATACTCAGGAATCTCTGTTATGAAAAGTTCCTAATAATTATTTGAAATTATCAAGAATTTTTGTTAATATTTTACATATACAAGTTTTGTTTATCCTTTTTTATTGAAAACTGTTGTTACAATGTTTGTTACGTTACACTGTTATCGACAAAATTGGCTAGATAAAATACGAAGCGAAATTTTAATGCTATGATTCATATTCATTATTCACTAAATACTATAATAAACTCAACTGTTTAATAACTCAAATCCATCTCCAGCGGAATATTCACATTTATTATGTGTTCTACTGAATCATCTTTTTGATATATCACATCCGACCTATTTAAATGAACGTTATCAATATCTCTTCTTATCTTTGACCTCTCTTTTTGTTCCACGCTAAATTATTCTCTACGAAGTACTACAGTCTGCATATCCTTTGTAGAAACCTTTTTTGCGGTTACTGGAAGTGTCAAACGATCAATATTTCCAACCATTAAGGGCCCGTTGCCCTCAAATACTTTTAAAATATGTTTATTTTATAGATTTATTTGTCATTTCCAATCTTTTATTAGAACACACGTTATTTCGACATTTTTCTGTTGCAAAATGTAACTACAGTTTCCTTAAGAATAAGTAGGTGTTTAGTAAATTACGTACTTTAACTATTTTCACCATGGTTTATTCCTAAATCTATTCGTTCTTCTAAATAGACGAGTAAAACTGAACATTGATATGGTGTTGTTGTATATTTTATTGTGTAACACATAAAAAAATGGATGTAATGAAAGCCTATAATTCCTTGATTATTGTAGAAAAAGTTTAGAATTTTATTAAGTTGCCAGGTAACACAATAGAGAATTTCGGCAACAAATCTATAAAATTACCACTAGTTCGCTAGTCTAGTCATAACTCATATGAAACGAGCGCGAATGTCGCCGTTAACGGGACCTCTAGCCTCTCATAACTTATAACGTTAAAGAAAAACTATGTTATATCGCTAGTAAGTAATATGAATTATCTCATTGTTGTAAATTACTCTGTGTTCACTTTAAATTCATGAACACAATCATCGTGAACTCTTATTTCTTCCACTGCTGGACATGGATCTCCTCTTATACAAAACGATCAAAATTTCCCTTATTCATTTATAATAATGTTCTTTTTTGTCAAAATCTACTTTTAAAATTTTGTCAATTACGATTTACTACTAAAGTATTAAATTCATCATTCATTCAAGTAGTAATAAGCAGTCATACTATTAAAACATAAGTATCTAATGAGAGATGAAAAGGAAGAACATAAAAATACATTAAACCTCAATACCATGCCTAGTTCTTTTGTTTCTGAGTCTGAAAATAGTGATATACATGGAGTACACGACCAATTGATTGAGTCAGCATTTGTTTAATCGCCGAACGGCAGAGATCACGAAACAATTGAACGAGATATGTAATGAAGTAAAAGCAATATTTGAACTACCGATTAAAAAACAAAAGACTACCAACTTTAATAATCTTATCATAGAGGAAAATTAAAGCAATATCCATATATTACAGGCGAGTTTTATGTCTTACGTCATATTAATTACTTCAGGAAATCATAATTGATGAAAAAGAGATGCCGCTCAATATTGGAATCTGTACTTAATATTTTCCCATAAAATCTTATCGCATTTATTGACATCAATTTTGATGTTACTTTTCCGTTCATTAATGGATGTTCCACAAAAGATCGAGACAGAAAATGATGGAATATACCTAAATACCGTTAGAGGCACGGCTACAATTCAAAAGACTTATCTAACGTAGCGATGAAAATACCGGTTCCTCTAACAGGAGCTTTTCGGGATAATAAAATATTTGCTGAAATGTTTTGCTTTACTTCGTATTTCCCACATAGGTACATATGTACATATATGTTGGAACTTTCAAATATTTAACCCATAACTTTTAACATAATTCATTTATAGGATTATTTTATTATTTAACATAATGTATATAATAATGATTTATTTTATATATAATTGTGATTGAAATTAGAATTTGCTTATATTATTTAACGGCGTCAGAAAAAAATATACTGTTCGATCCCCTTTAAAAACAGTCAGCCAGTCATCTCTCTCACGATC
>DWME01006747.1:0-13298 GCA_018244795.1 Parelbella ahira ahira
TTCTAAATTGAAAGTTTCTAATAGTACCCGACATGGGATTTGAACCCAGGAACTCCCGATCCGCAGTCGCGCTTGCAACCATTCGACCAACGAGGCAGTCAAATAACAAGTCAACAACAATTATTGATTACTTCAACATAAAGTATGATTTGTAGTACCTTAACTTGGGAAATTCTATTCTTATCTACCACTTCCATTATACATCCAATCGAAAATCTAGATACGAGGCTGTCATGCAATTTTGTGTAAAAATTCGCTGGTAATGTACGGGCACCTGTTAACTGTCGTACCAAAAACCTGTAATACAAAAGAATGATACTGAAAATATCAGAAGTACATGGTGGCTCTGAGGGCTCACAGATAATTTTATAATCAAGAATATATACTAAGTAATTAAGTATTGACAAAAATTTTATCAAGACATTAAGTAATTTGTTCAATCAAAACTTAGTTGGAAGTTGAGTCAATTAGACATAAGGAATAGTATCAACATTTGGGAATAGGCGTATTGTGCCCGTGTATATGTAAAATTTTTTCATCAAGACTTAAGACTAGAAACAAATTAAAAAATTTCTAATTTTAATATTCTCTTATTGTAATAATGAAGTTAAAAATGTTTTATCTGATTGAATTTAACCTTAAACCGGAAACTATTACTCACTTCTTCCAGTCTGTGTATTTATCTGCTATGCTTTGAGGTGGGATTATAGGTTTGCCCCGAGTCGCACACCAACCCACAGGATGAACTTCGGAACAACACAAATTGACCCAGAAATCTTTTGAGTCATCACTTCCACATCCTTCGTAACGTAATAGACCCATGTAACCTTTTACCTGAGCAAATAATAGAAATTTATTATGTAAATAACTCTCACTCTTTGACCACACACAAGATATTCCAATATTCAGTCCACAGTATTTACAGATTTTGCTCTCCCTAGACATTATTGAATAATTTCATTTAGTTATTATTAGACATCATTGAATAATTTCATTTAGTTACCAACCAAATTTATGTACAACAAGGGCAGAAATTATTTATCATTAAAAACATACTTCTCAAGGTTCCAATGTCCACTGAAATAACATACACTTAAAACCAGATATTATCAGTGGTATCAGTCAGTGGGAAGAATTAATAGTTGAAGGCAGTATTTTATGGTAGGTTAAAAGTTAAAGTATACCTTTAAAACTGTTGCAACCCAGAAGTAGTCATTGTGTTTTTCAGAATGATTCTCAGATTCAGTACTTTTGACTTCTACTTTCATCCCTTCAAATGTACAAACTTCATGAAGTGGGGCATGCTTGAACAAGTTAACAGGTGCGGCAAGGAAATCACAACCGAAAAGCTCATCTTTCCACTCATAACTGTTTGCTATCAATGCTGCAGACTGTTTAATTGGTCCAGCCTGGAATTTTAAATACAAATTTATTAAAATAATGTATAATTTTAACAAATATGTCATATTTCTACAGTCAGTTAAAAATTATATAGATAATTATATGTATGTAATTCCTAAAGGATTCATTGAATCTTTCTTCTATAGTGGTTAGTAGCTTATTTTTACTTTTAATATAACAAGATCAATTTTAATAATGATTTATGTATATGTAGTATACCTGCAATTCATTGAATGTGGCCTGCCAATGTTGCAGTTGGGGCAAGGGTTCAAGAGGTATTAAACCTGCCATGTGTTCAGCTCCTTCCATGAGCTTGAACTTCCAGGAACAGGTGCGTCGCCTCGTGCTACTCAAAGTACATCTCAATGAACAGAACTTGTCGTTACGGTTATAGAACTGACTGCGCCGACCCACAAACCCACACAATTCACATATTGCTGAAATAAATAAAAAATGGATACATTAGACCCAATATAACATTATAATATTCTGTTTGAGGATAGAAGTGAATGAATGAGGCATGATACCCGAAAAAATATATATAACTGACAGTCAGTGTATCAGTCTACTAGCAATGCCATATCATACAAAAAACTTAAATTACAGCCAAGACTTTCAAATAGCAATAGAAGTAACAGCAGTCCAATTTGGAGTAAACAACTAAATACATAGAATTAGGTACAGAAATACTGCTTCGTCTTCTTGAAATTCTCAAGCTAAAGATTTTTTCTATTCATTTATCATACACTTTTAATTAAGACAGTAGTAGAATATATGAATTAGTCTTATAGTCAACCAGTATGCACACAACCCAATGTTACAATAGAATTTATTTATATTGGAATGTTAATACCAATTCATTACAGAACTATAAACTTAATATATATATTTGCATATATTTATAAATAAACATATTCAACATATTCACAACTTATTAACCATTTCTTTTTCCTCTAAATTATAGCAACAATGTTCCTTGAACTACTGAACTCAAGCTATTCTTGAATTTAAATTTAAACGACAATTTGATTTAATTACATTTACATTCTGCAGTTAATACCTTCTGACATTACATAAATGAATTGTTTAAGGCATATTTCAATTTAAATATTTTCTGTGATAATAAGAAAGCAATATTAATTCCTATTTAAAGAAGCTATGGAAAATTCTAACATATGGGTATGACACTTCCAAGGAAAAAGGAAAAAAACATGTGCAAGGTAAAAGTTGACCCTCCCGATGATTGAGTGGTTGCAAGCGTGACTGCCGATCACGAGGTCCTGGGTTCAAATCGCAGGTCAGGTGATGTTGTAATTTACTAATTTAGAATTTCTAATAGTAGCTTGGAATCTGCATTTATGCCCAGTGTATGGCAATAGGCTCACCATCTATTTCGTGTGATGCAAATGTAACTGGTGAAATGTGGTAGTGTACTACATTTTTCTGCTTACCCCTTCGGGGATTACAAGCATGAAGTGATTTAAGGCAAAAATTATGAATTTAGAAATGGGTGAAATAATGATGGAATATGAGATTAGGATTATGGATAAAGCATAGCAAGTAGATAAATTCCTACATTTGGGTTGTGTGTTCACATGAGGTGATTTGAGTATCAGGAAGTAATTGGCAGATGAGTGACAGTTGGCAATAAATTTGAAGGGATGTTGCACTCCTAAAGAATCTGAATATACGGATCCAAAAAGGTGCTGATAGTGGTGCAGGCTAGGGCATATTTTATTGTTAATGTATCATATAATGTCTTTACTCCCTACACCTATGATTATTCTTTGATATCACAATCTGAGTTAACATAAGTGATAGTCTAAAATTAAGCCTCTTTCATTACAAAATTATATTTGTTTAAGATTAAGTATCACTTCTGGTAACAGGGGAAGGAAACATGAGGTAACCTGCTTGGATTACAGTTCTAACGTGTGCAGTATGCCAACTTGCATTTAGTCAGTAGGAAAATGAGAAGGTACCAGTGACAAACAGTGGAATGATTAGAGTGTATCACAAAATTTTCGCAACATAAAACATTTCGTAAAAAGAATTTAAAATAAGAATATTAAATAAGGATTTTGACAACAAGCAAGAGAAGTTAGGAAGATATTTGAGTTAATATTTTAAGGTAGTGACATAGTATACATATCTTACGTGGACTTTTATAAATAAAATTACATAGATCGTTTTATAAACAATTGAAATTAAAAACGTTTTCTGTTACTATTTACACAAAAACAGTAATATTATTAGTAGTAGAGCAAACGGGCCTGCCTAATCATGTCAATATGCTAAAAAATTCAACTGTTTCATCCTTCACACATACCAAAACTATCCTTCTCGAAAGGTATTATGGACAAATCGTCAACAATAGAATTATCATCAGTGTAATCGCTATTGCCCTTCAAATTTTTATCACTGCCGGCATTGTAGTAAGCCATATTTAGAAGGCACTGTACTATTACGGAACAACGTTGATGTAAACACTACAAAATTCATGACGGACATTTACAAATGTGAACGATCTGCAGTAACTCGAATGTTTAAAATTAATCACTGTAATTAAAATTCACAATACAACCACTTCGAGGCTTTTTTACTTTGGTGACAACAACGCAATTTTTTTATGATATTAAAAACTGCTCAATTCGTAAAAACACAACATAAAGTTCAATGCACAGATTATAGACTAATTTAGGTTATGACCTATCTATGGACTGGACATAGCTAAATTATAAGGCTTTCTGGGTCCAGACGAAGCACACTGCGAACGTGCGGCTTTCTGTTACATTTAGACTATATCGTTCACCGAGCGCAATCACGACAACAAAAAATTTAACAAAGTTGGTATAATGTTGGTGATAATAATATGAAACCTATATTATTAACATATTGTATAATAAAAATATGTTTCTACTTATTTTGTGGTTGAAATGGCTTAGAATAATTGATAAATGTATACTTTTAAATTTTGATAAGATTGATTATTTCATGACTTTGCGCGTCTTTTTTACAGCTTAAAATATGTTTTGCGGAAATAGGAATGTAATGGAAAAACAACCATTATTATAGTCAAAAATTTAGTTTGGGCTCTACAAATAAATATGTATTTTTTTACTAATACAAATATAATTATTTATGCATATATTTTTCTCGTCTATCTTCTATACTATTAATAAATTGTAACGTTTAGGTGTATGTGAAGATATTTAACCAATGTAGAATTGTAGAATCCGTTTTCACCGATACATTGTTATAAAAATTACTTATTATTTAGTGTTTGTTTTATTTGAATTTATTAATAAATTAAAATGACATGTAAATTCAAAGCATACTGACAAATTTATATTGGAAAAAAACTACAGATAGGTAAGTTGATTAGGCTTAAATTTTGTTTAAAGGTCTGTAAAACTATGATGATTGAAATTTTATACAAACACAGATAAAAAACGGATAGTTTGATATATGTATATTCTACTAATGTAAGTTAAATGCAAATGTATTTGGTCATGTTCAACTTAAGCCGGAGAAAGGTCAGTGGCGCAAAACCACACCTATGTATGTATATATAGAAAATCCGCGAAAACTAAAAAATTGAAATCCTCGTGAACTGATTAGCACGCAACACCTCGTTTAGTATAATTTATTTATTTGGTTACTGTTAATTAACACGATTTTATAAAGCCAATACAAAAAACACAGTACCAAAAATTCCATAGATAAAGTAATCATTAAAATACAAATTAATTATAGGTTTAATTAATATACAATAGATAAATTTTTTTCATATTTGTCTGCTTCACTGATCTGCCAAGCAAGAATAATATGCATGTTCCACTATCCGCTAGCTGGTGTAGACTGTCCCCTGTCTGGAAATCTGCATCTTGAGATCTTTTAAAATTGATGCCGGAGAAATGGTTGCAGTCATTTTCTATAAATTCTTATACCTCATAATATTGGAGAAATACATAGAAAACACGTGTGAAGGCATGTTTTAGAAGATAGCTACTAATTTCATTTTTTTTTTATTTGTTTAGACAATAAATAGTGCAATATAAATACACGATATATATGATTTTGAATTTTCTGAGACGTAGACGCGGTGAAACGTGGGAGTGTATTACACTCCTCTACTTACTGCTTCGGAGATTACATGGTAGATGTTACGTTATCTTTTACATTGTCCGGAGATTATGAAAAATATTTTATATTAATTAGTCAATTGGTCCACAACTGTCTAAAGTAAACAACAAACCAACCAATCAGCGAGTGACAGATATTGAATGCACGCTAATAGGGAAATACCCGATAAAACTTGCCATTATACATAAAATACAAATTTTGTCTATGAATTTAATTTTGGTGGCATAAATATATAATTAATTAAGATTGATGTAGATCATAGTTATTAATAATATTTTAATAATCGGTGAAATTGTCTACAAGATCTTGTAAAACACATAATATGCTTATAACAGTCAGGATAGTTTTCTGAACTAGAATAATAAACTGAATCTTTGTATTCAACTGTTCATGTGTACATACTTCTTTCTTATAGCATTTTGTAGTTATAACATATTGATTTTAAAATAAGAAGAAGGTTTTTTAAAATAATGTAAAAGAGCATTCCATTTTGTTTATCTATATCTTGCTCTCACTTTCATCTTACTTTAATCTATCTACAAATTATTTAATATTGTGGGAAATATTGCTTTGGGAATTGTTGTCGTCATATCTTTTTACTATTTTTATCTCATATACACTTGCCAGCGTGGCAGACTATGGCCTTAACTCTATCAATATGAGAGGAGACCCATTTTCCAACAGTGAAATGACAAATGGGTCGATTATTATTATTATTAGACAAGTTGTGGCTCGCGACTCCGTCCGCGTGGATATTAGTTTTGGGTGTTTCCAAATTTTCGTCATAGGCATAGCCGCGCCCTTGGAACAATTTCCAGCTTAAGCTAAATTCTATTTCATAAGATTGGCGATATAAATGTAAATTCAACTTACATTGGAATTATATATCTCGGAATCTATCCATTTTTGACAACACATGTAGCATATTAACTTTCAATTACCATAATTTTACAGATTATGATCAAAGATTTAGTTTTTTCAATGGAACAGTACTTTTAATCCAATAATAGCCTAATGAAATTCAGTAAATTGACATATCTTTTTTATTTATAAACCAATTGAAATAAAAAAAAAACACGATAAAGGTTTAGTGAAGCGTACTACAATTTATTAGTGAAAACCGCATACACATCGGTTAAGCCGTTGTAGAGATTAGCGTGCACAAACGTACAGGTAAACAAATAAACAGACAAATAGAGAAAAACCCTAATATACATTGTTTTGGGCTCAACTGCGTAAGTAAAACCTGTTAAAAAAAAATTAAATAATGTTTCTAATCAGCATCATCATCATTATCATCAGCCTACTTCCGTCCACTGTTGGACATAGGCGTCTCCAATGGCACGCCACTAAGCTCGATCTTCAGCTCTTCGCGTCCAACCACCGCCAGTCACTTTGCGTATATCGTCACTCCATCTGGCTGGTGTGTAATCTAATAAGGTTTTCAAATAATGACATAAATACTGCCTTGTTGGTCGAGTGGTTGCAAACGCGACTGCTGATCGGGAGGTTGTGGGTTCAAATCCCGGAACGGGTGGGTATTATTGGATTTTTCTTAGTATTTGTAGTAATGACTCGGAGTCTGGATCTGTGCACGGTGTATGACAATAGGCTCACCACTCTTTCCTTGGGACGTAAACGTTACTGGTGAAACGTGGGAGTATAGTGTTAAATTTTTATTCCATATGCAACCGGTCTTACTTCATTCAATTTTAATGCCTGAAACGTTTTCAGTGCACAATTTAACTTCTGTTACTTTTCTCTATAATTGTTGTTAGCATTTGCACTAGTGTTATGTTCTCTGTATCTATGCATGTCGTTTGTGCCTCTAATTGGGGTGATACTTAACTTCTTACCTCTTATAATATTCTCCTGCATCAAATGTGCTAGTGTTTACTCTGTTGGTGCAACTTAATAAATAAATAAATAAATAAAAAACATTACACACCCTACCATGCATTTGACATAACCATTTATTAATTAGGTTCTAATTGTCAATGTCAGACATAAGACGGATTATTGTCTTATAGCACAGAGGAAAGATCTTATTCATCTTAGATCTATATTTTATGTGTAGCCTTTGACATTATAACGTAGACAACGCGCAAACTGATTTATTTATGATTTACGATCGAATTTCTATCGCTACTGGGCCACTAGTTAGCATAAAAATACGTATATATGTAGATATTATAGATGGCATAATTAAATACGAACATAAATAGGCTCATAATTAAATTGGAATATGTATAATGTAATAATTAATTTATTGGGAAACTGGTGAGCATAGAAAGGAAAAAAAATTAAGTCAAGCTTGACAACATTGTACTTTCCGGACCATAGACACAATATATACACTAGCTATTAAATTTACTGCGCCGAATATAAGACCCAGTCACCCAGTATTAGTTAACTTAATACTGTCACCGTGCGCTGTATTGATTCTTGTTATCAAGGTTTAAAAATAAAGAGTTGAGTTCAGATTCTGCGGACAGCCTATCCTGCTATTGTGCGCCCAGTTTCGATAAGAGTGTACCATCCTTTTTATTATATCTCAATCCAGGTGAGTTATTTGATGTTATCTTAGTTATTTGACGCAATTGGACATATTTTAGTTGGATTTATAGTACTTCGGTTGTACCGAAACACTGATTTCATCGGTTCTAAATGTTTTTATTAATTTTTGTGAATACATTATATCCTTTTCTATAATTGTGGCTCTCTATAAAAATGCATTGTGTTCTGGTATGTTTTTAAGATTTCGCAATACTTGTTTCTAGTGTTATTTAGAACAGTATTTGTATTACATACGCATTGGTTACTTTCAACTCAAGTAGCCATTTTGTTTTCGGCCTAAGGTGCATTAGTGATTTTTCTAGACTACATATCCGCTCAAGGTTTTGTGGTTGATATCGTCTTGTATCTAACGACTGATTTAAAATATAATCTAACTTATTTAGTATGTTGATATCTCCAAAGGCTATGAATATGATTTGTAATTTTTTTCTATTCTAATGGGGTAGGAATTGAAGATTTTTAAATGTCAGTTTTTCATTTTAAAACATTATGCTTTAACATCCCTGGCCTTTATAAATCTCACAAAATTAAAAACGTTTGCTTAGTCCAGATCATTACTTTATGTGGCTATTTGGTCAGCTCAAATATGTTAATGCAAAGGACTAACCATATGGATCCATGCCCCATGCGAGTTCTAGTGTTTAAACATTTGTCTCCAAATCTGGCAAATAATATATCACTCAATATGTTTTAATTTGGCTATGCAATTGCGATTTTATTAGATTCCACCTCTAACATCTCAAAGTTGTGTGAAAATATTTAAGATACATCTTTACTTCATCATAATGATAATGATGAGCGAAAGCGGATGAATCTTATGGTATTAGTGCAGATAGTAATGGGAGCTAAAACAGGTGCATCTGAATATTAGTATATCAACATACTAGGTTCCTCACTGGGTACACTGATAACACCAAGTGTGACATATTGCAAGGTCAAGCATAGAGATATGTATGTATGTAACATATGGTAACATACGTAAAAAATATGTATGTAACATATTTTTTACGTTAATCTATATAAATAAACATTCTCAAAATTGTTTACTTTTTTCCAGATTTTATTGAACTATGGTGAAAGGTAAGCTGTTTCTTGATATTCATATCAATGGGCATGGGCAGGAATGGGCAGTGTGAATGTTTCTTTTCTTTATTATTGAAAATATTTAGATATTTTTCTACTGCCTCGTTGATCCAGCGGTTGCAAGCGCAACTGCCGATCGGGGGGTCCTGGGTTCAAATCCCGAGTTGGGTACTACTGAATTTTTCTAATTTAGAAGTTCTAGTATTGACCTGGAGTCTGGATCAGTGCCCGGTGTCTGGCAATAGGCTCACCACCTATTCCATGGGACTTAAACGTAACTGGTGAAACATAAAAATACATGGTATACCCCTCTGCCTATTCCTTCGTGGATTACAGATGTGATGTTCCGTATTTTGATATTGTTTTGGATCAAATGTAATTAACCTTTACAATATACTGAAAAATTACATTGATTTGTGTTCACAAGTTTATCTAAAATACAAATTGGTCGCATTAAGAAATTTAGCAGTCTATTGAATCTTAATAAAACAGGTTAGTTTTAGTTTGAAATCAAATTTATTGTATTGTCTCCTTATATACTGGTACTATATTCAGGCAAGAAAAAAGATTCAAAAAAAGACAAGAAGAAAGTGGATGAAGCTCCTTCCATTGCTTCCCTTTCTTTGAGTGATGACACACCTTCTACTTCTCAAAATCCACCTTTGAGCAGTGTTGAAGAAGAAGGACTGGGGTTGACTGGTGGAGGGCGGAAGAAGGGTAAATCGAAAGCAAGCCATAGTGGTCTTTCAAGCACTCCATCTGATACAACAGAAGCCAGTACATCAACTGAAGCGAAAGAACCAAAACAAGTACGGATATTAGAATCACCTGTGGTCACACAGTCTGATGCTAATAAGCGTAAAGACAGTGATGATGATGAAACAGAAGGACTTGGATTGGGTTTGTCTGGAGGCAGAAAGAATCGACGTAAAAAAAAGAAAGCTGATAATGTGCCAACTGCTAGTATTGTATCAGAGAAACCAAAACCACAACTACCAGTGACAACACCAAGTTCTCAACCGGATGAACCGATGAAGCCTACTGTAGCACCAATGCCATGGGGCAAGGTTGCGCAAACGCAGCCAGTGCCACAGCCAGAGTTGCAACAATTTCCACCAAAACAAACACCACAAACACAACAGCCAGCTCAACATCCTGCTTCAAGGCCAAGTGGTTCGGGACGGCAAGCGCCTAAATCAGAACCAACAGCGAGTACATCAGCTGGACATATTCCGAAGACAGGAGTTACTCCAAAACATAAGCCTGAAAGTTCATCAACGGCAATGCCAATATGCCTCTTTAAAATACCAGACAAGGTCGTAGGGCGCCCATTGCCCTGTAGGATTATTCAAGTAGTTGCAAACTATTTAGAAATGGATATTAAGCCACTTAAAATAGTAAGTATTACGCCTGTTTGTCGTTTTTGATGTCAAGTTTCATGATCATCATATCCGCCTTTATCGTTCCACTGCTAGACATTGGCTTTCCCCAAGGTGTGTGTTATAACACCCGATCCTTCGCAGATTTCAACCAGCTGGTGCCACTTGCCTTTTTAAGGTCGTCGGTCCAACGGGTGGGAGGGCGATCCACAATACATCTGCCAATTCGCGATGAGAACCACTCGAGAACTCGTCTGCCCTAACGGCCGTCGGTTTTTAGACATGTATGACCAGCCCACTGCGACTTCAACGTGCTAATTCTTTGAGCTATGTCAGTTATCTTAGTTCTTTGCCAGATATCCTCCTTTCGGATCTTATCCCGCAGAGAGACACCAAGCATAGCTCTTTCCGTAGCCCTTTAATTCTCTCAAATTATTCAATTAGTGTAATTTTATTGGCTATTTTCAAACTACTATTTTCTACCAATTTTAGAAATTATCGTGTTGTTAGGCAACGTAATATAATTTTTTTTCTTAATTGCATATCAATGAAAGTTTTTATGTTTTAGCATCGGTATGATATCATATTTAAACCGGACAGACCTAAGAAATTTTTGCCTATTGCATATGATAAAGTTGTAAAGACGCATTTTGCTAAAATTCCTATTGGATTTGATCAACGTAAAAATATGTACGCCTTGCAAGCGCTACCTGGAATTCCCTTAACAGATCGTCACAAGTTTGATGTAAGTAAAAGCGAATTATAAAGACTATCTAATCATATACAACTTGTACCATCTAATCATTGACTGCCTCGTTGGTCGAGTGGTTGTAAGCGCAACTGCCGATCGGGAGGTCCTGGGTTCAAATCCTGGAATGGGCGCTATTGGATTCTTCTAATTAGAATATCTAGTAGAGACTCCTAGTTTTTATTTGTGCCCGACGTGTGGCAATAAGCTCACCATCTATTCAATGTGAAACGTGGAGGTGTACCTACTACATTGTTCTGCCTACCCGTTCATGGATTACAGGCCTGATTTTACGTATCATGTACCGATGTATGTTGAAGATACAAAATTTGTGTTTATATAAGAAGTATGAACAAAATTTATTTATTTTCTAGATCACCATATTAGACCATAACAATAAGGAAGTAAATATAGAAGTTTCTATTAAATTTACCGGGATAGTCGATTTGGGGACTATTTTAACGTAAGTATGGATTTTTTAGTTCGGTCTTATTCTAAGTACACAGCCTGACTGCATGCCCATAAATTGTTTTTTTAAACAACACATTAAAAAGTAAACCTAATTAAGTCGCGCTTGTGAAGCATAAAATAATATTCGCCCATAAGTACTCTGGTTATGACATGGAATTGATAGTTTGTGCATCAATATCTGTTTTCCAAAGGGAGTAAACCTTGGTTGGTGTCTTATTACTAAGAAAACATTACGTTTTATTGTAAACATTTTGTTTATAAAGTATGTATCAAAATATGAACTTAAAATGAAGTAATTCGCCTAAAGCGCGGTGTAACACTCATGGTTAAACAGATATATCTACAGATAAAAGGCAGTAACAAAAATTATACTGGTTATATTGTAAAATCTACAATTTTGAATATTCCTATTTCCTAATTTCCTAGGAATAAAAAGGCTTGTCCATATAATAATATATTAGTGTATGATAGATCCTTCGATACGGTTCCATTTTTAAATTATCTTTACATTTACCGTGTATCACTTCAAAGTGGGTGAGGTCACCGGCCTTGTACTAGTTGTGTATAACATCAAAGATGGTGAGCGACATGTACCAATAATTAAAAAGAAACTCACCTACCTACGTCCCTTTATCTAGAAAGTTCAATGGTTCATCGGAATATACGTTATTTTTATTATTCATGTTCAACTGCTTGAATGTTTTGCAAAATGACGATGATATATTATTTATATTTATTTTAATGTATACAATTAGTAGTGGTAGTATAAAAGCAGGTCGGTGCTTAAAATATTTATGCCCTAGATTTAGCATAGCAATGTTGAGCATGGTTTTATTATATTTTGATTTTAGGCACATGAAAAATGGCGGTACGTCTTTGAATCCACCCACAGAGGCGATACAAGCAATAGACGTCATACTACAACAAGGAACTCTCCAATCGTATGTGAAGGTAAATAAGTAAATTAAATTATTTTACTCTAAGTTTATTTGAAATGTTTATAGGTCAGCTGGTACCACAGTGAGTGCACATTACATATTAAATGTGTGTGCACATTGTGTGTACACATTAAAGTGTTTCATATATCCCAATTGAAATAAAGAGATCTAGTTCTATATTTAAATAGTCTATTAAACACTACACTGTTCACCGATACTACTCGATAGAGTTAGGTCACGCGGGTTAGAATCAGAATCCCGCAGGCACGCGACGTCGTCGACTTTATGCTAGAATGTGTTTTGTTACAAAACCGAACGTGTAAACGATCATTTAAGTTACTTTTTTATTAACCCGCGATCACTCGCGAGGGTGTCATTAACGTCTCATAATTTAAACTTAAGAGAAAAAGGTTATTATTATATTTTTTTAACACGACCGCCTGACTAGCCTGAAGTGGCCAGAAGATGTCATTTCAGCGAACGAATGTGTGGGAAAACATGCGGCGATAACGATTGTTCCGTAAGGACACATCAACGCTTGTTTATAGAGCCCAA
>DWME01006748.1:0-13297 GCA_018244795.1 Parelbella ahira ahira
CCTCAGAAAATATTTTTTTTTTTTTTATAAATTCTAAGGTGTGCAGGTTTCCTCACGATGTTTTCCTTCACCGTTAGTTCGTTATTATATATAATAGAGTCAGTTTATGTAACATTGAACGTTGATTGTTTTACAGGTGACATAAAGACAATAGACCACAGACGATTTTATACTGCGGAGAGTACTCCGAGCAGCAGGCTCCGCGTGTAGGGGGTTAATGAATGAACGGCATTAAAGAAAAGTAGCTAGGTAGTCGCTGAGTTAACTATGAAAACTTCTAAGTTTACATATCTCTGGTATAGTTTCATGATCATGATTTTTCGATAATAAATTGTCCCGATATTTAATTGACTCCATCTATGTCATGGTACGTGAAATGTCATTGATGAAACGTGGAAGTGTACTCTACTCTCCTATGCCTACCCCTACGGGGATTATAGCCGTGAGATTACGTTAAATTTTCTCAATTATGTTTGTCCTTCACTAATTTTCTGTAGAAATACTTATTTCGTATATAAATTTCACCTCACAGATAAAGGATACAACAAATACCTGTTACTAAAATATGAGAATAATATAAAATTTATCCGCTATTATATTACGAGTATGACGTTTTGATGGCAACATCATCTTTTATTACGAGTAATTAAATTCGCTTTCGTGGCTATTCGAGCGAAGACACCTGAACCGTTTCGCACGAAGTAGGAAGTTTCAAATGTAAAAAATACTGTAAGCACTCACGCCCATTCCCCGCAATTACACCGACATAATCGTATCCAAAGTACCTAAGAACTCCGAACAATCTTACCTAAATCATGAGAGAATGAGCCTTAAATTTGCTGTAGAGTTTTAAGGCTTTGACAGAGTGAGATGGCGCTACGCGACGGCTGAAGTACGAAAGGGACAACTAACGGGAGATTATGGTAATGACGATAAAAATACCCAATGAGGGTGGCGGTACTTAGAAGCAATTTAAAGATATTGTATTTAATGTTTCGGAGAGGAGCTGTTTGGGGGGCGTCGTCGAGCCTTGGGGGTGCGCTTGTAAAAGACTCGAACGCTGGCTGGATTTTGTGAATTGATAATTGGGGTGCACTCTATTGGCAGTTTTCAGTGAGGTTTTTACGTGGAAGCTTTATGGATTTTTGTTTTAAAAATCCAGCTACAGTGATGGGATACCACGGCTAGATATTTTTTCGCCTCCTATTCATAATACACGAAGAGTTGTTCCATTTCAGCGAGCTCGTCTATAGAGAGAGGATCACTTCATTTCTTTTAGTTTTCACTAACGGCTTTACCTTTTGCATTCGTTTGTATTCTTTATTATGTTTGACTCTTTTTTACGTTATTCAAATAGCAGAATTTGTAAATATATAAAAAAAAAAATTTACATAGATAATTATTTCCGCGTGGCAGTAATTTACGCCTCTCCAATGGCACGTCACTGAGCTCGATCTTCAGCTCTTCGTATCCAACCACTGCCAGCCACTTTGCGTATATCGTCACTCCACCTAGCTGGAGGGCGTCCTACGCTACGTTTGCCATGTCGCGGTCTCCACTCCAGAACAGCTCCAGCGGCTATCTGTTATTCGACAGATGTGACCAGCCCAAAGGTGAGGCCTATGTCCAGCAGTGGAAGGAAGTAGGCTGATAATGATGAATGATGAATCAGTGATTTACGGGCTGCAATAGAACATTTCCCGGAAGCTTTTTATCGAATTTGTTTTAACCCTCCAAACTGCCACAGACGCGACTGTAGACTGATAACAAGTATTAACGTATATGTCATAATATGTCACATGTCACGTAAAATCGTAACTACGTCGTCGACGGTGACAAACCGTTTGAATCCAATAAGCTTCCCAGTTTAATGAAGCCATTCCAATTATACTATTTGCTAATTAATATCAGTGATATTTTGTTATTTTTTGTTTATTTCGATTAATAATTCCTTACTTATTACGTTCTACAGTAAGATTGATCACGTAATGTATGTAGGTATACATCGTGATGAATGTAAAAAGACATGACCGGTCTGTAAAGGTCGAGATTCTTGGGACTCGGTGTAGTCTGCCTACCGCATAAGGGACCTGGCCTGTTGGTATGTACATATGTACGTATCACTGATTATTTAATTCTATTTGAACGTCACAATCAGCCGTCAATGCTGTCACTTCGACGTTTAGCGTTTCCAGTAAGATTGGCACGTTATTTAGCTTAACAAATTACATGGCAGTAAATAGGTTACCGACAAAGAGTTTGATTGACGCTGTTTTCCGTCGCCGTGTATTATATTGTTACAACGGCACCGCAGCGCTCTAATCCCGATATTGAACTGGCATCGATTTTGTATTTACCGACGATACTAGGTAGAAGCTTTGAACATAAATTGAAAACAATTGAAGAGAATTTATATTTAAAGGGATTTTATGAGGAATAGAGAACCATTTCTTTAATACTGTAACTATATTATTTACTAGTAAATTTCCTTTGGTATCGTTTTACTATTTAGGGCTGCGCGATTGCTGACTTTTAAACCTTTTCTTTATATAACTCTCTGTTCTTGCAATAGATAAAATATGAGCACATAAAACAATGTTGTGCCTTCAGTTTTCACTCCTGATACGTCCTTGATATGATATACAAAAGTCACCTAAACAACATGCGATTCCAAATACTATGTACCTATCTCTTCTGAAGGACCGGTATGCTCTCAGTTAGCTGCCTGTGCCACTAGTTTCTAATACGAACACAGAAATCCTAATCTATAAGTGTACCGTCTAGTTGTTTATCAATTCTATTAAAATATCAGACCTTCAGTAAGTGAAGTTGAACATACCAATTAATAAATAATTCCAAACACTGATACGTAGATTGCTATCGAACGACACAATATTGAAGTAAATTTGCATACTTATTGAAACTATCGACAATTTATGTTCCAATGAACGCAAATGTTGTTGCAACTGTTGTATGAATAAGTTACACGCGGCTTGTTTTTATTAAATAACCAATGGACGTGGAAAACGTAGAAAGCTGAAATAAATTGTTTCAATTATTCTATTTGCGGCGTTCCATTGAGTCGTGAATTGTCCGTAATTGGGAGGCAGGGTAGCTCCAGCAAATAACTGGCTGCATTAGCGGAGGCGGTAACAATAACCGTTATACGTTAATTGTTATTGCCTATGGGCCTGTTACTTAGCGGTAGGTAAGATTTTAACGGCGGCAGATGGAGGCATTTCCTTATCCACTTACCCGGAAGCGAGAGGCTTTTATATGTAACTAACTCTTAGCTTAATGCCACCTCCTGGTAGCTGTGCGGTACGTATTGGTAGACACAATAAAAGTATACAGAGTACATACATCGTTTATTGAAGTATCTAAAAAGTATCTTAAGTGAGGGAAGCCTTAATTATCCACGCTGCTCCAATGCAGCATAAGCAAAAATATGAGATCTTTGTACATAAAAGATTTTATTACCTTTCAAAAGTCAAGTGTGATCTATTTACCCTTACAGATCAACTACATTCGCTAATGTTATAAAAACTACGAATATTACATTATTAATTACTTCATTAGCGCCCGTAATATAAAATTGATTTCCATAACGATGTATTGAAATATATATACGTACATATATACATATATATATCAAAGAAACTCGTTAAAAGGAGTAAGTATAGGTCACCCTTCTACTAAGTAATCTGAGGACTAAAAAAGGTACCGATGATTATCTGAATTCAAAATACTGACGACAGTGAAGAGGCTTTAATTAGGGGAGGACTACGTCCAGCAGCGGACTTCAAAAGCCTGGTCGATGGATGGATAAATATCTTGAAATATGTTTATTATATTAGTAAGAATAGACATGATAAAGATGACTTAAAAATTCTTAATATAATTGTTTGAAGCCTCTCATAGGACATGTTTAGTTGGTGTACAATAGTTTTCTGTGAGTGAGTTTTGTTTGTAAAAATTTACGATTTTGAAGCCTTGTATAACGTGTAAGGGGCCGGGCGGTTACCTTGAAGTATTATGCCAGTTGTTTTCATATATATTTTCACAAACAATATGTTCCTCTAATAAGTGGTTCTCTATAAGTTATTCAATACAAAATGATTGTCGTTAAGTTAGCATGTTGTCTCATATGTATGTACCGTGAAATTTCCTGCTAATTTACATACTTACTCCACGTAATATATAAAATTATCGACATAATGGAAACGTGTTTCCTTCTAAGCAATAATATTGAGAGTAAAAAATATAACTGATATTTTTGTGTCGTTTTTCATGTTTATGTACATATGTGTTATGTTGGGTATCGTTATATAAATGTGACACTAAGGTTAATGTGAACACAATATTCATAAAAGGAAAGAGATTCAGTCTTATGGAGTTATTTTCAATCGGAAAATTTATATTTTTCACTGTAGTCTCAAAAAATAGTTATTATTCTACGAATAATTACTATTAGTGTAATTCTGAATAAAAGAAAATTATTGTAGATATCTCGTTTAAAAAATAAACGAATTATAATTAAATATTTTACATAATTATATTTTAGTATATTTGGTATAAACCACCCGAATCCAAATGCTACTATCCCAATTAATAAAGAAAATTAGAATATTCAACCTTATAAGTGAATTATTAATTTACGTCTTTAAAGTGTTACACTACGCTTCTCTAAGAAGCATCTACACTAGTGAGTTATTGCGCGCCTCTATGAACTTCTGGAAAATACAAAAGCTACGTCGGAGTGTGTCAACACGTGAGAGGCGTAACAGACGAGTTTCAGACTCGATGTCTGAAAAACTCCATTTTCGCCGGCGCTCCGAGCAACTTTAGTTAAGGAAAATTTTTTACACAGATATTTTGTAGTTTTGTCCACGTCTGATGCTCTTCTAATAATGCGTTTTTAAAACTAACCGTCTCCGTACCTGTTTATTAAACTAAATAATATTTATTAAAAATATAGCTTGCCTTTCGAAATAAATTCCCACAAGCACAGTAGTCTTTCACGCAACAAACAAACCTCGCACGAAACTATAGCGAGACACCGAACAGCATATTTGTACAATGTTATAGCGTAAATATGAACTATGTATAATATGTAAAAATAACATAAAATTTTATTAAATTGCCATCAAATAAACTTGAATACTCGCTTTTCTGAATTTCAGCTCAAGTCAAACGAGCAACACGGCACATAGTGTTGCAGTCACAATCAATAACATCACCTCTTAATTTTTCCCGACAGGGTAGCCAGATAAATATAGTAGATACATAGGTACCTATATATTCGCATTTTTGACTAGTTATTTTATGCGTCCCATGTTTAAGTCGGCGAAAGCCTATAAAAATATGAAACCGTAAGTTTTTAATTAGTTGAAATTATAAATTCTATTTATAATATCCGATTTAAACCGTAATCGGATAATGTACAAACGAACATTATAGGATACGATGCGGTTATCGGCAGCTGACAGACGTTATTAATTGCAGTTTTTTCTTTCCGGTATACGATTTGTTTTACACTCGTCCACAATATTAAAACATATACCTATATAAATATGTACCTATCTAAAATATTTACATACACACAGTACCGCATAAAAATATTATCGTCTGTTAGATATTATCGTCTCAAACAAGATACAATGTAAACAAGTGCATGTTAAATACATTACGTAACAAGTTATTAGATCCATAGTTATTGTTTCACGCAAAACGATTTGTTCCAATATAGGGAATAAATAGGAATTTTTCTCCGGAGTATTCTACAGTACAACATTTCCCGCGCCGGCGAAATACGTCAGATGTCAGTGCGAAGAAACGAGATAAAGTTTAAGAGAGCGAAACAAAATTAGGTACTACACGAAACGCCCGTCCTGAACGACGTGTTTTAGACATTAGAATCAGTTGCGTTTGTTTATTTCATTTTGCAAGGGATTATTTACAATTAAATTAACACAAATGTTACGATTACATAGCGAAGATGTCTATCTATTAAACGTTTTAAATAAACTCCACCGAAGTAGGTATCATAAATTGTTTTAAATGAATTGCAATGGACGAAATTAATAAAAATATTGTCTGCTTATGAAATAATTGAGTTGAAATAGATTAGTTTCTTTCGCGAGGTTCTCTAAAAGGGATCTCTCGAATGGAAATGATTTGACTCCGACTATTATAGACTTCGGCCGCGCTATTAATAACTTAGGTTCGTTTACCTCTCTCTATTTTAAGAGATTAAGAGAATAACACTGGACAAATCGTGACAATGCTATAATATATAAGTATAACTTAAAGTTAACTCTAAAGATATATTTTATAAGAGTTACATACACAACCTATCATTTTATCATTTATTTATAGGTGTATGTTAAAATCAATGGTAAGTATATACCTATCACTCATTTGTTACTAGAGTGTAACATCTCAAAAACACTCACTTTCAGTAAACAGTTTCGAAAGTTTGAAATTATAATTATTCTTTGAGATATTAAGTACCTACACACTAGTCGCAAATGAGCGATATATAAGTTAAAAAAAAATATGCAATTCAAGCCCGTAGTCCTCGAAGGGGTAGGCAGAGAGGTGTAGTACACTCCCATGTTTCACCAGTTAGGTTTATGTTTATATATGATTCATATTTTAAAAAAAATATTGTTTTGTAAATTATTGTTATTATAGTCACATATCACTTTGAATGTAAGGGTCATGTAAGGGTAATATAAGGGTCCCTAGTCGCAAGAGACGCGCCGAGCAATGGCACGTAAATAGAAGATGGTATAATACCGCGCGGAGATCACAGCTACAGATCCATTAGAGTGTATTCCAAGCGACTACATCGATATGTAGTAAGCTGTATCGTTCAGTCATAGCATAATGATACAAGATGTTTACCTTGTAGTACCTACTGAAACAAGCTTGTTCCTCTTCTATCAAATATTAAATTAAGAGCATTTCAAAGTATCGACTTGATTACCACGCTATACAAATGCTCGCTTTTTGTTCAAAGCAGGGACATTTGATACTACGTTTTGAGATTACAATTCATTATAATATCAAATTATATTATCAAATCATCATATCATCAACTGTCATTAACGATTATATCAAAGAATAATCGTTATACAATTCAAAATGATTTGCAACAGCTCTATGTCAAAGGTTGATACCTAATGATTTTATAAAAAAAGTGGTTATACAGGTAGCGGTATTAGAAGTGGCGTCGCTGTGGAAGTAAGGTACGGAATTCGAATGTAATTAGTAAAATTAAAATTAAAGCATCATTTTGCGTCGCTCGGCATCTGTTGCTTTACGTGTCGCAAATGTGGTTGATTTAGCCGAGAGTGTAGTGGAAAAAGCCAAATTTTCGAAACGGCCACGGCCACAGTTTTTGAATTTGGAACGGCGAGCAACGTTAAGACGTGGTGCCTCTGTTGGGAAACTCGGGAAAGAGTAGATAGGGATAAAGTGGCGCACCACGAATTTCAGCGCAACGGGGCGGGCCTGATCAATATTGGGCGGAGCCAGAGATTTGACGCTGCGTGCCGTCGTGCGCTCCACGGCAGTCTAATTGATTGACACAGACGAACTGACAGCCAGACGCACGACGTTTTGGCGGCTTTTTATTGTGCTTTTAGGGTCTTCCAACGGATTTTGCTTCAATAAAACAGTGATTGATTCTTTACAATTATGGACCACGGATTAATTTCTTTATTTATCTGTAACTATATTTATTGTTTTTTTTATCCATATAATTTACAGATAGTATAAATATTGTATATTTTCATCCTTTGATTATGTATCCAAAGTTTTGAATCAATTTTTTGTTGTACTATATTTTATATGTCCTTTTTTATCGTTAAAGGTGTTTTTTTTATTGTTTTGATTTTGTATCATTACGCGTGATCCCTTACGGTTGCTTTTTGTCTACTTTAATTCATTATGTAGTTATCCATTATCCGAAAAATATGAGCACTTACATATGCTGTAAATAATTACTCGATAGTAAATAATAACATTTCCAGTCGCGTATAATATATTTAATGCAAAAAAACATATGAATGTCACTTCCTGTATATTAAAATTGATGTCGAATTGTTACGTTTTCCTTAGAAATTATTGAATCGTTTTTATTCAATATGCTTTTTGTTCAGTATTATGAGTCATAAGATATTTGTAACTGTTTAAATACTAAACATTGTTGTGTCTCATATCATTAGGTTAGATAATTTATCTTATTAAAACAGAAATGACAAAAGTTAACAGACTTTTATTTTTATTAGTTATACAGTCAAATGCATTAAAAAGAATACATCATTACTAGAATATTTCAAAACCGTGAACATTTTAATGCGTTTTAACGACAAAATATAAGTTCCGAACCAAAATTGTAATCATACGACTCCAAAATTAACCACGTAACTAATATTAATCAGTCCCTCAAACCATTTTGAACGAGCGTACATCGAAATCATAACAGATGCACCGTTATTATACAAAACTTATAAAAACATTAGGGGTTGGAGTAATGACGCCGATAATTATCTAACTACCCGCAATACACTTGACATGTTTGTGAATGAGCGGAAACTGGGGTGAATCCGGGCTCACGTGACCGTCGCCATCTTGTTTAACTATACACTTCCGTTGCGGTGCACATAAAATGCAGCGATCGTCAGCCGTCGGTGAATTGTATAAAAGTTTTATTACGAGGTGCAGCACTATCGTGTTTGCTAGCGACTGCAAAAGCGAAGACCTGCCGAACGGCCGCACGAATCAGACTAGCAAATTGTTTAAAAAGAGGACGTCTAACGGATTCAATCAAACCCGAAAAGCTTCATTTATCTTGTACAAAATAAACTTGTGTTCGTTCAAAATTGCTACACGTACAAAAATGCTCACATTCAAAAGTGCCCTCATTCAAAAGTAGGCACTAAACGCAGAACAGAACCAAACAGAAGAGAATCAATAACAAATAGGCAAATAAAAATTTGAATGCCCTAAACATCCCTAATATCATGTTTCACTGCCAATGAGTGTTAGCGAACTGGATGAAACCGGATTTAGCAACCAAATCTCTTGACCGGGTCGATCCCCGACATTTATGAAAAGGTCGTATTTGAAAAAGAGAAAAAAGAAAATCCACCTAAGCCCGCTACAGGGAAAACCTCAGTACATTTTATCAAAGAAAATATTTCCGCAGATGTCGCGTAAGTTTCGCTTGCATACGCAAATACGGTTTGCCACTGAGAAAATCTGGTTTAGACTCTACTGCTATGAAATAGGAGCGAAATCTAGTGGATTATCTCGGCTACAAGTGGCAAATTCGAGCAGGTAAAGCTGATGTGGGGGATGTCAGTAAAGCTCCTGTCACCGACTATCAATATCGGTTGTAAACTGACGTATGGGGTAGCAAGGGCCGACTCAAATCGATAAATTGTGTTCGGTAGCTACTTAAGAAAGTTCAGACGAGTTTATTGGCTTTATTGACACGCTGTCGTTAAAAGTTTAGTCGGTGAGGATGAGAAATGCCGCGGCGGTAACAAAGCATGAATAAGAGAAGTTAGTGTGTTGACCGTTGCCGTTATAGATACACTAAATGCGATTGGCTATACGATGTTATAATTGTTAAGTCAAGTAAGTAATGTATTGAATGAAAATATTGTTTAAGAAAAGTATGAAGGCCCTTTATGCCACGAGTACATTAAATTTTCAATAAAACTCTATAAATTTAAATGCAACAACAATTAATATTTTAAGAGTTTTATTGGACAGAAGTTCCTTATTTTTTTTTATATAAGTGTTTATGATACAGAAAAAATATTGTATCGACTGTACCGACGCACCAAAGGTTTTATACTGCGACGTGAAGAGTCGGTGTAAAATCGCGTGCCGATGACCGGAAACGGTCTGTCCCCGAACGCGGCCGAACGCCGCGCCGGCCACTAAAGAACACGTGCGGCTAATTACCAGCGCGCGACCATTTTAATCCCACTTCGACAATCCACGAAAGAGTGGACGGGAACTGATAGCGACAAATCGTCAATGAAGTTATAGCAGTGTATAAGTAAAAAATGTCAACTTTACAGGGAAACGGAATAATTCTATAGATACGCTGTAAGTACTTACGCGGCTTACGTGGATGCGGCGCGGTGTCAGTTTTAACGGAAAATGCGGCGATATCTGTGTGCTACATGCTTTTTTATTGTTCTGCTTGCTTGATTCTTCGATTGAATGTGTATGATCGTTCTTTGTCAAATCACACCAAGAAGTTAAAAAACCGCTAAAAATTACATATGCACTGTTAGAACTTCACTGACGATCTATACCTTCGCCTGTTGTTTATTTATTCTTTGTCAGCGATCGTCATTTGCTGCCCCGTAAAAAGAAGTTTCTAGATTGGTTCAATTGTGATGCGTAATGTGTAATCGAATAGTTTAACTTGATTGAGCGCTTGAATGTTTTAACTCATTTTGTCGACCCTTTTTTGTTCCACTGTTATTGATCTCCTTTCGGTATGAAAAATATTAAAATTATAAACTGCCAAGCTAGCCATCTGCGGATTGGCAGACTTTACACGTATTTAAGAACATTATGAAAAACGCCAAGATATGCCTACAGGTTTCCTCACTAAATTTCCTTTACCGTTGCAATAAATAATACTTAGGTAATCTTAAAAAACACTTCTTGTAAAGAGTTGTATGCCAGTATTTGAACATAGGACTCCCGGAGTATGACGTTGAAGTCTATACCATTGATTCAAATGTTTTCACAACCGCTGCACCATCATCGACATCATCAATCATTTATTTTTCCACAATTAGAGTACGAGTCTTGTCTCCCATCGAAATTAGGTACAGTCTACCAGGACGACCAACTATAGGTTCGCTGACTACGCACACTTCACTACAAAGTATGTAAAAAGAGTAAACCAATCACCATTTTATCCTTTAAAATGCACATAATTACGTAAGGGTAGCGAATCGTATAGATGTTTCGTATCCGGAACTCTCGGAGTAATCTGAATATGAAATATAAATCGCGTCTATCGAAATTTAAATAAAAGCTATAACGAAACAAAAATGAAACGAGAAATGAAACAAAAATGAAACGACGAAGCAAAAATGAAACGACGAATCTCACACCGCTGCTCATCAAATCGAAATAATTCCCGACGTTCCTATAAAACGTGCGCTCTCGTATGACCGAAAATGGTAGATATTAATGAAAGAACATTTAAACTACTTACAACGTTTTCCGAAAACGAAGACCGTTTAGTCGCGACGTGGTATCGTTAACCGCAATCGACTAAGACTGAAGCTTCGTTGTCTGTCTGCTTTGTTAAAATTTATCGAGCACACGTGTAAGTCAGGCTATAGTGCAATTAAAAGGTTTTACTTTATCAATTATTTAACATTAACGGTAAATTAGATTGAATTTGAAATTAATATTTGTATTAGAATAGGTACCAACATGTGCTTACAGTTCACATAACTAATAATACCGTTTTATGTAATGGAATTTTAACATTGAGTTTCAATATTAACTCGACCACTTGCCTGATCGTATTGATATCGAATATTATATACGAAATAGAAAATCAACGTAATATCACACCGGTACTTCCCTAAAAGGATAGCCAAAAGAGCGCAGTATTTAAGGTTTCGCCAGTTATGTTATACGTTCAATGGAATAGTTGATGAGTCAACTGAAAAAAAAATGTTATTATTGCCAATTCATATTTTTATATCCACCATAGTAAGTTTTGGATAGGTATAAATTTATATGTTTTTCTTGCATTAATAAATTCTAGCGCCTTTGAAGAAATACAATAATTTCTGACTAGCCAGTGACCAACAATTAGACAGCGCTGGCGGAAAATGTTCATTTATGGTATTATAATTATTGCTTTGGACGTAAATTAGCATATCTATAATCAAGTGTGGTTCGACGTAGGTACTAATAACAGTTGGAGGTTCACTTGTAAAATATTACTGCTTCGCGAACTTGTTTTTAATAACCAACTTGAATTAGTAGTGCATTACACTCGGTCTATCGCTTCGGGGAAATACAGGCGTGAGGTTTGACTTTTGACCACATCTTTCATCATTAATAAATCTGTACTATGACATATATATACATCACTATTATGAACCAATTTATCCCTCCTCTCCTAAGTAAGATATCTTCTGAGAATGAAAAGGATTAAACCAGTATATTGCTCAGCCGATCGTTCGGGTTGGCAGATTTCATGCGTCTTACAGAAGATTATGAAGAACTCAAAGATGAGAGTGTGGAGCGTTCACGATATTTTCCTCCCTGGTTAAAATGAGTGATTGTAACAAGTGAACTGAAAACAGAATGAAGCATTCTAATATCAGAGGTGGATGCGAATATGAAATTCAGACAACTGCTAATAATAGGAATATATAACCCAAATCAAACGCTTTTTTCTTAGAGAAAGGAAACATTCATAAAAAAAGATTACGACACAACATACAAAATAGAGTTCGAAATATTCTATTTATAATCAATAATTAAAACTTTTCTTTTATTGTTATATTTCTTATTTTATTGTTACTTTTTAACAATAAAAATAGAGTTCGAAATATTTTATTGTAATTGTCAAGTAGAGAGGTTTTATATATCTACATATATTTTAAATAGTCTGTTTTAAAAAATTACTGATTAATTTCGAACAGCATGTAGTGCATTTATTTACCTCTGTAGGTACGTAGTGTCAATTCGTGAAGCATCTTAAATTACTTAAAAGTAAAAAAATTCTGTCCGCTCTCAGTCTGGGAAGAAAGCGGACACTGTCATAAGCCGGTGCGCTTTGCTCCTACCTTTTTTTTGCAACATCAAAGGTGACCAATGTGTTGTCTGTCTGTCTTTTACTTCCATCAGAGTATTTTAACCTGTAACTGAACAGTCAATACTAACGGTTCTTTTTTTTTTGGGTTTTAAATCTATCTTTTCTCTGCGACCCTGATGAGGCATAAAGAAGTGTGGTGTTAGCCTATGTCCACCAGTGGACGCGATTATAATGATGATAATGTCATGGAATAGCACTACTGCAACCAATGATGTTTACAAAATCCCCTCTGTTTTAACTGATACACAAGAATCTAGATATCATAGTTAAAGAATATGACATTATAATAATTAAATATAAATATGTCGGTATTGGTGCGGTAAAAGAATACATTCACCGACCACAAGCCGGGATATAACGGTGTTGTAAGAGGCGACTACAGTCGACGCTGGCAGGTCAGGGAAGACC
>DWME01006749.1:0-13296 GCA_018244795.1 Parelbella ahira ahira
GAGATCTGGAGAAATCCCTTAATATTGTTATATATTTTTAAACTGTAACTAATTTAATTAGGTAATTGGAAAATGTATACATGCGGTAATTTCGATTTCTAGAGAGTGCTGGAAGTATTGAAAGATTTGTAACTGCCAACGTAGTAAAGGAATAGAGTATGCTTACCGCTGCTACTGTTTAAAGGATGAGGCACTTTGATGCACGGACAGAAAACGCATCACTGACAGACATTCTTACACCGAACTCATTGCATACCTGACGCTTGAGACCAATACCGTTCCTAATTTTGGAACATAAATAAAGCTTTATTTACAGTTGTGAAGCCTCAATATTCGATGTGTGGAAATCGTCGAGTCACACATTAGTGCTTCGGGAGCGCAGCGCCAATCCTGCCTCGGCTTTAGGAAGAAGTTTGACAGGTATAGTATGTTGGAAATATTTTCTGTGTTTAACACTACTTACCTACCAGTATGTAAGCGGTTTCGTTCTAGAATAGAAAACGTATTTTTTTACATCTGTATTACCACGTTATCACGTACCTATATATTATTTACGTATTATATGAAGTATAAAGTTTAATAAAATTCTTGTTTTTTTTAACATCATAACCAGGCTCTTAAGGGGTAGACAGAGAACACCGTGTGCTAAATAGCTATCCTTACAGACTTGAGAGCTAAATAAAAGCGAATGGTTATTATTGCATCACATCCGGTCATACGTGGGGTAGACAAAGAATGTCGATTGAAAAATATCTAGCCCAACAGACTTGACACACTGCTTGTACACTCATCACATCATCAAGCGTAGATATTTATACAACACACATACTTAATACAACGTATTTAATACAATCTTCAATAATTTCGAACGGAATTCATTTCATAGTTATAACGCCACGTTGTATTACAGGTGCCGCGTCCGCAGCGTGTCTACCCACACTCGTAATACTCCTACTACAGTATTTTTTAAGATTCCTCCTAGAAAATTACACGGAAACATCGATAAGATAGCTGTGTTATCCATAAGTTTTAATTAAGTCAACCCACTTGATATTGCAATGTGATTGATAATGCAATATGATATTGTATAGTTAATTGTCAACGTTACAATATTTTATGGAATAGTAATTATTATTCCTATAGTGACCGAAATTTTGTTGGCAACTCCATTAATGGATACGACAAGTACAACGGAACTTTGTCCTTAGCATTTAAAAGCCTTCTCGACTCTTAATAAAATAACGCAATATTTGCACAATATACAGAATACATTGAAGTGTTCAACCAACTTTATAACAAACTGTAAGGAGTTTTCTTTTGTTTCCATTTATTATGTAGAGTGGAGTGATAGAGAGATCAAGATCAGAGAAAGAGAGATAGAGTGACAGAGAGACACAAAAATTAAGTAAATAAACAATTTCCTTTTATTTAATAAAGAACATGGCTTATTTAGTATTTTCACAGTTTTTTTATAACGTCCGTGTAAATTTCATATAATATGCAAAATTAATCCGCTTAGAGTAAGACTTATTAAATAAAAATTTAATGATTTTGTCATTTTTTAATTAACAGCCATATTTTTAAATAGACTGATTATATAGAACATTCATTTGTTGTACATAAATCGTTATATATATATGTATGTACGTAGTATGTAAATAAACTACTAACAGCCGCTTTGTATTTCTATGTATTGTGTTTGTATTTATACGGTTTTATGTATTTTAGCACGGCGAGTACAGGGCGGTCGTATAATAAATGACCGACTAATAAATAATATGTATGTATGCTCTGAAATCTTTTGTTTGTTATTCTGATTTTGATTATAAGACCTTTAGAGAGCCAAAAAGATTCACACATTAGTTTCAAAAGCTATATCACTGCTGATTGAAGTCATTTATTGAAGTCGTTATGATCGTAGAGACTAAATAGACTGTCCAGTTATAGTCGTTATCGGATATTTATTCCCACTTTTACAGCCAGCGATGATGACGACAATGGGAATTGAACGACATATTGTATTAATTCCTAACTCATTAATTATCTTAAAAACAATTCTTGTTTGTGAGAAAATAGCGTGATATTTTGTATACATGAATAAAAATTTTAAGATACTGTCAAAATTTGTTTTTTAATTATTATGTAAACGTAACTGATGACACGTGGGAGTTTACTACACTCCTCTGCTCACCTCTTCGGAGATTACAGGCATGATGTTAATGCTTTTTTTAAATATTTTGTTGTGTTTTTGTCTCTGTAGCTGCAGCTTTAAACATATTTCTGTTATAAATAGATTTAATGTGAGGCTGTGTTCGTAATATAGTATATGTTGTTGTTGAATAAAACTGTTTTATTTATTGTAAAGTGCTATTATAGCAGCAAATATAATCGTTACCGTCAACGAGCCGAGGTTTATTGACTGGTGCACTTAAGCATACGGAGGGTTACATTTTCTAAGTAGGTATTCCATTAACATTTATTGGAGAGTAGTCATTGGTTTCATTTGTCCATGGTGTCCCTGTCAACGTCCATCTTACCACTAACCGAAGAATGAGGTTCTAGCAACATCTTCTAGTATCACTGGTCTTCCACGCTTCAATGTGCATGCTTGATCTCACCGTTGTTGACGTGTAGGTACAGTGTGTAATAATCTCGCTCGTGAATTATTCCCAGAGTGACATGACATTCGAATAGGTGCAAAAAGGACTCGGTTTTTAATACCAGCAACGCATTGCCAAGAAATTGATATTGTATATATTTCTAAACAGCGGCGGCGACCACCTGCCGGCAGAAGGCATCTATTTCTTAGCAGTTAAAAACAGGAAACTCATATAACTAGTATGTATACGCAATACATTGACAGGACTAACTTTTATAGATGTTACCCATGGTCGATCCCCACCTTTCGTCGTCTATTTCTTTGTGTTTCATTTAATTTATATGTAGAAGATGCTGGTGAGATTTTTGAACAGTGATGTAATGGCAGCCATCGAAATAATCAGATTATTAATTAATTAGTTAAACTGAATAATTCAGGGCGCTCCTTAGTAAGTAACAATCACATATGTGTCATTTCAATTTAAGCTTCATTCTCCGCTACTAATTTGAAAATATTTTTTTAACCCAATCAAAGCCGATTTTTAGTGATTTGATACGACTAGTCAGTACAATTAACATAATATAATTGTATGTTTGTAATACATAACTGATAACTCTTACATGTAATGTAAATATTAAATAAAACGGGAATGTGATGGTGCATTGAATTTAAACAATATAAATATATGTTAAATATTACTAGCATATATGTAGTATATAATACATAATTTGTATGTAAATAAGTTAATCCGAAGTCCTCGTAATTTAATTGGTATATAGGTATTAAGATTGTTGATACATACTTATACATAGTTGGATACGTTTAATATAACACAATACTGAAAAGAAAGAGAAATAGCGAATAATACGTGAAACAGCTTGTTTTAGGTTTAATTTTTATACAATGTGATTAATTACTCGCAGCTCACGCCATTTTTAATATGAATTATCTCATATAAATAAATATTAATTTTGTAACCGTAATCATATAATCCAATCTACGCGGGGTTCGTTGCGTTAAGCTTAGTACATCCGTTTAAATTAAGTCAGAATTGTGTACAAAAATCATTGTACATATAGTGGATGTTAATCAACACATAATATGAAATATTGACTTATCGAACACAATAGATGATATCGTCTGAAACAATATAAATGTCATTTTAATTATACCCATTAATTCATCAAGATATAATATGTAGTAACAAATGTAAAGTTTTACATCGCGTGAATACTTTTCATATTATATTAAATTTTTTTCATATTTATAATTTCTTAAAAGTATTTATTAAATCTAAAATTTTACATCGCGTGGATATTTTTCAAGCATCTAATTACTTTTATGTTATATTATTGTTTCAATGGTTATTAAAAATATCAGATTTTATTTTCTTAATTAAAGTAAATTACAATCTGTAATAAATATTAATATCCGGATACAATTTACATCTACGTTGATGTAACGTAATTTTCAATTATTTTTTTCTTGGTATCCATAAACGGTTGTAAAATACATATTAAAATATAAACAGCCTATAAAAGTAAAAAGATTTTGTATTGAAAGCATTAGTTACAATTAATAGTAATAGATGTGTTGTCAGCAATTAGTTCTTAATTTCGTTATAACCACGTCCAATTAGAAGGCACTTTATGTTTTATTCAACTGTAATGTTACAGATTATCCCTAACTATAACCATTACTATTAAACTGTATTCCAATGTAATTAAATACGACTAATTATGCATTAATTCTGAAGTGATTTAGCATGTAACGTATTGAATAAATAATTGAATAGTAAATAAATTAAATAACTGTATATCTGACTGTTTTATTTACCTATAACCTATTTCATCTATAACATTTTCAATAAAATTTTCCATTATCCTATTATCATCAACCCTTTCACTGTTATAATATGGTAATCTCCTTTCGATATTTCCTTCCGATATTTTTCTTCAACAAGTGACATTCAATACGATTTCAAGTGGCTATTGTAACTCTACCATACTATTAGCATTAAATATGAAATATTCTCTGTACAGATAACGTCCAAGTTGTATGAAATGTTTGTACTGAGTTTTAATATGCAATATCTAGACACATCTCACTAATTAACGGTCCCTTTTGAGGTTTACAGCGTCACTACGTTACATATATAGGAGGTTCAAGTCATACCGTAAGAAGTCACGTCAAAGACTAATCTTTGAAAGTGCCAAGTATATTTTTAATAAGTGTGACCTGCACCTTAGAACTTGAAAGTACTCAACTTCTTGAAAAACCACTTTTATATTAAAATACGATCCCGCGAGGTGCATTAAATACTCTGGTGGTGGTGCCTTCTTAATCAGCGTAGGTAGTTTTAGAGTAATCCTGTCCGTAAAACGTAGCGATAGAAGAAATTACTATGGTTTGTTAAAGTTAGCTCCGAAATAGACGACATAACAGTAATTTTGCATTATGATGGTAATCAGAAAATTGTTTTGAATAATTCAGTGGTGTTCCATTGAATTGTTCAAAAGATTTAATACATAATTAAGAAATGACCTTATACAATAACATGTACCTACCTAACTGACCTTTTAATAGAAAGAAACGTACCAATAGGCGTAGACAGCTTTAATAACAAATCCATTAGCACTAACAGGACAAGTAATTGTAATTAAGTTAGGCAACCAGAAAGCGGCCAGAGTGATCAACAACCACGGCTGCAATAAAGAATACTCCCTCATACATGGATTTATTCCTCCGACCGCCCGTTAGCTACTAAACAATTGATGAGTTATTATCAGTCGTTCGCAGGCACCCAGTGCTATTCAATGACGCACCTCGACAAAAGAAAAATAATATTCACCTGCTATTATTGCGCGGGTGAATTATGAATTATTCAAAAGGCGTCGGGCGAGCGTCGTGATTTGTACAGTGTTTTGTTTCTTTGTAGGAAAAATGGGGCGATTTCGAATTTGGAATGCCCTCTCATTGTTCGCTCTGCATATCCGAGCGGATGTAACGAAGATTAAAATCTGTTATACATGACTCCTGCTACGCACCCGCTGATTACTTTTTATTGATTCGCTATTACGTACTTCATTTTATCTTTGACATCGCTAAGCCGAATACGTTTACTTTGCGAATAATGAAATTACCACAATTTAATTTGTATAAAGATGCAGCAGTGAGTATCCGAACGAAATTTCCTTTATTATCCTCCAATAGAATGTTGTTAATAAAATAACGTCATTATTGAAAAGGTCAACGTCTTGTCTCACTGGGACTGTCACGTAAAGGACAAATAAACTTCAAGATAGTGAGTAAACCAAGAGCCGTGACTTTGTAATGGCATTGAAAGGTATACTCCGAGGGCGTACGATAAAGTATACAGGATTTGTGCCAATTCCCCGTGTCAGTGACGTAGTGCAACGGGACGTTTACTACCAGATAGCGTTTCCAGCGCCACGCCTCGTAGATTTATTAATGTTTGCTCGCCACTCTAGTGAGAAGCGACCCTGCAACCATTAAGCAATTTTGATGAATGATAACATGTCAGTTAATAGGTACTAGTGGAGAAGACACAGCAATTCTCTTAAACTGTTATCCATTTATTGAATATTCCTAAGTCGTTACACGAAAGGAGGCACTTTAGTTCTGAAAATTCCAATCATAATTTAAGAGGTAAAAAAACCTCCTAAATTATGATTGAAAACTGTAGAACCACGGTCATGAATATTTTTCTGTGGGCAAATATCAATTTATGTTACATACATTTTTAATCCGGTACTAGTACTGCTCCTCCATTGGTTCAGTGACTAGTGAATCTGTCTGTTGAGCCAGGAATTGCAGGTTCGATTCTTATTCCAAATTGTACATTTTACAAATTATATTTACAATCAAATATAATTATCAATGTATCAGCAATATTTACTTTAGATTACAACAACATATATCTAATTTATCGGTGCATCCAATAGACATCTGACTACCGGGAAACAGAAAGAAATAACTACATATAAGGATCGGGTTTTGTGGCACACCTTGGGAAAGGCTTAAGACATTATACCATTGTTAGCAGTTTTACAAATGTGTGCATGAGGATGCCACAAGCAATTCCATTAGAAACCCCATATAATGATACCTTTCACTGAAATAGATCTCATTGTTACGGTGAAAGAAAATATTGTGACGAACTGGACCCTTGATAGGTTACCGAATTGCTCTAGAAAGTGTCTAAAGTCTGCCGAGCCTTAGGCCTTTTCACTTCATGGGAAAGGTTATAGAAGAATGATAAAAAGGGTTGCTAATGATAAACGTTACAGGTCCAGATACATTTGTATCTTAAGAGGTATAAACGTATAATGCAGAAGATAGGAGCTAGAAGAAGGCAAGAAAATGAAAGGTCGCAAAAACAGTGCATTTTCCCGACAAGAAATTCTCCGTACACTACACAGCGACCTAGTTACACAGTGTTTCCATCTTGGGGCTAATTGCAATTATCTGCTTGAAAATAGGGTAAGACGCCGTAACATATTGCTCTACCGCAAAATTTATGTTGCATCAATATCTTGACAGTCTCTTCTGTTTTTGATGGAATGTTGTGACACAGATTAGTGCAGTAATCAATGTCAAATTCTTTAATCGTTCTAAACTACCAGTTCATGAGGTCCTGGTTTTCATTGAAAATATTTCTAATGGTAAATGGTTCTTTTATTGGGTATATTCACGTTTTTCTTAAGTTAGATGAAATTTTAGACTAGAATATTTAACCAGAAATATTCAACAAAGGGTCATGCCTTGATTTTCAAGATAATTATTAAAATTATTCCTATTATTGCCTGTCCCGTTGGTCAAGTGGTCGCAAGCAGGGCTGTTGATCTGCGGCGGCTGTTCTTGTATTAATTGTGTCCGGTATATGTCAATAGGTTGACCCCATTCCTTAGTAGCTATAACGAGGCTTTTCTGCGTACACGTTCCGGGAAATAGTCCTAATGTTATGTTAAATTATAAAAAGATGACAATATGTTTTTCAATTTCGCTTGTTATCCTGGCCGCAACATGCTATACGTTAATCCAACAAGATGTAAGATCGCAGAAACTATGCGGTTTCCAAGAAAAAAATCTACGGATGCGAAGCTGACCCAGTTGCGCATTCTGTTTCGAGGTTAATAGCAATTATCTTCTTGAGTATAGATTAAGATTCCGTAAGATATTGTTGTGCTGCAAATATTTGCTAATTATAATTGGAAATTTTATTACAGATGTAACTTTTATATAGTTTTATTTACCAAACCTAAATATCATCGGTGAGTTAAATAACGCATGGCTGAATGATTTCTTCGGTTTGATAGGAAAGTGAGTTAATAGTAAAATAGTGTGTTATTTGTTTTTAAAAAAAAGAAGAATGGGTCTTGAATCGTAATCACTAATGAAAACGTTCCATAAGCAGATACTTTTCCTAAAACTTACTATGGGTTTCTAGCACGCAATAATCTGCATACTGATTTGCCACTTATTTCATATAAGTTCGCCAATAATAGTTCAGGAGACAATCTCAAACTAAAACAGAATACAAAACAAATGCATCTGTTTCTTGCAAAATGCCTCTTTGTATTTCCAGAACACGTATCAAATTATCTTGCAGCAACTCCGTCCAAGAAGTTTATTTTAATTAGTCCGACCGGCACTCACTTGGGAATTCTGCGGCAATTAATACGAAAAGTTCCAACAAACGATAGTTTCGTGCTTGGATATTCAGTGGCGCTTATTATTATGTAAATGCGTTAATTTACCTGTTTAATGGATATTAGGTTTTGCTCGTTTGAGGTATCTTCATAAGCTTAATGGTCGCATAACGTGTTGAAGCTCGTTAATTAAGATAAGTATGATTACTTGTGTGTTGTATATTACTTGTTGAAACGAAGCGTGACTATTATTATCTACAGTTCGCAAATAGACATAATTGTCAGGGACTTAGAAATGAATGTATACAGTGTTTTAGGGAATTTTTCATTGTAGCGTAATCAATGCTTACAATCAGTGCTTATAGTACATAAAATTTTGTAAGTGAACAGAGAAAAACAGATTTTGTCTAATTAAGAAGAAGCCGTAGCTAAATAACTTCAATAAGATTTAAACAATAAATTAAACAAGTCATGAAAATTTTGTCTGCCAACCCGCACTTGGCCAGATTGGCAGCGCGGCTTGAATCCTCTTATTCTTAAAAAACCTGTATTCAGAAGTGGAACGATAAAAGGTTTGAAAAAATATGGTCGTTAATGTTTTTGAGAATTTCTTATAGAAATTATTATTACAACAAAAGAAACTAACATCACGTCAGTAACGTTATCCTTGATAATAAACTCAACAGATACAATAGCAAGCTTTTAGTATCAATTTATGGATATCTCTGTTTAATAGCTGTTTCTAAATTATGGGGTACACAACTGAGAACAAATCTCAGTATACGACTGAGAACTAACTAATTTACATTAAATATTCAGTACTAGGATACATATAATACATTTGTGCTCGTATGGGACATATTGGTTATAACAGCTATCTTAAACATAATGCTTCCAGAAATATGTTTCAAACCAAGATAGGGAATGTTTTTTGAGTAGGGATTTGGTAATTCAGCCGTACGTTAAAAGTCGGCCCTAAAGTCTGTAACTACATTTAGTGATGATGGATCACCTATGGCTCTAGAGTTTCAGGAAATAGGCATTGGGCTTTTATTGAGTTGTTCATCCAACGGCTTGTTTTGTATACATTGTTTAAGATTAATTGATTTGAAGACATTTACTAGAGCTAGGATTTTTGATTTACTTTTTCTAAATGAACCAAATACTTGTAAACGACATATAATATATCGCTCACAAACAGATACTAAATTGCATTGAACCAACTTGTAGCAACAAATAATACTATGCGGTTTCCGAAAAATATAAAGATTCACACGTTACTTTCCAATCGATTAGAAGATGTAATGTAAGGCTCTGGTTTTATAGCATTGATCGCAATGTTGAGTTATGTTCGATTAATTCTATGGTACTAATTAAAATATTAAAAATGTGAGGTCTTTATAAATGGAACATATCGAAGGGAACATAAAGACAAGCACGAAAAAAGGATAAGAAAGAAGCAAGAATCGATAAGTAGTAAAAACGTAACAATTTGCATCACCTACGATCATAATGGGTCGATCGTTTTGCGATCATTTTGCATAAATAGCTGCGACAGGAGCAGGTTGAGCGTGAAATATAGCATTTCAGTAGCGAATGACAGCTGTGATCAGCAGTATAAATGATCCACTATTACGTCGGGCGACGTGTTTGAGAAATAACCCTTTGGATGCAGCTACAGACGGCTCCGGGAAAGTAACAAACGGACACACTGCCTAAATCTTAATCGAACGCTAATGGAAGAAACATAAATTACGTTTCACAAAGAATAGATTAAGTCTAAAAATTATCTAATTAATGGAATAAGAATTTTGCTACAAAAGAAGAGACCAAGTCTAAAAATTTCACGGCTGTCATATTATGTATACATGAATCGGACAGAACTTAATTGATACAAAAATTTAAGGTGTAATTTACATCTATAACGAAATAAATACATCTGTACATTACATTAAATTACAACGTCGAAACGCTAATAACATGAAAAATATAAAGTGAATATCAAAAACAGAGAGCAAGTGAATTTACTGTTTATCGTTCTTCGAGAGCGTGTGTCCCGCTAAGCTATTACGCCACGGTTGGATGGTGTTTAGAATTGTTGCTAATGTAAAACTACATTTTGTTCCTTCGTTCGTTTCTTTTAAAGAAACATAGTTTCGTTTTATGTTTGCCCGATGCTCAAGAACGCATCCGCACTTGAATTTATTTCCAAGTGATAGTTGAGACACAGTACAGAAGAAATGCAATATGCACAATCGATGTACGATCGTTAGGTGACGACATAATATATTTTCTTTAATGTTTAGTTGTTGATTTTCACATATGATAGTTACTTCATACAGGTAGATAATTGTGTTTTATATAATATATTTGCAGCAATAGATGATTAAAAAGCGTTTTGTAGGTATGTGTTTCTCGTCGGCTTCTTTTGGTTGACATTTGTTTGTGACACGAAACAGATCGCAGGATGCGTAAAGCTATATTCTAAGAAAAAAAATAAAAAGCTTATCCTGTTTAATATTATCTAGTAGCAGAATCTCTTCAGTTAGGATTAGTATTGATAAGCCAATTAGTATTAATACATAATAGGATTGCAGGAATAGAACCGATAATTGTGACGATGGCGGTATAGATAATATAATATCTATAGAAATACGTCCAATAATTAACAAATAATAATGATTATATAGAATTATAGGAAGTGTACCAGATTACTCTTAAGGGTTTGGATAAACTTTATTATATTATTTAAATGGACGAAGCTTTCATCCAGTTTGAGTACCAATCATTACAATCGTTACACGTCTCATATCGAGGTATTTAGTTCTTTATTTTCCTGTGTTGGATTGTTTCTGTTTAATACCATCCGAATGTATAAAGTCCATGTAATGAATTCCATATAACGGATACATTTAATATGTATGTTATGTATATAAATAGATGTCGTCTTTGAAGGGGTATTGATACAAAGTAAGACGTGATGTTACGCCCCAATGTTTGGTTATTTATATCTTAGTATGTTCTTATTAATTACAGCTACCTTCTATATTGTCTATTTAGTTTAGTGAATTGATCGTCTATTTGACAGTAGATCAGTTTAAAAAAATTAAGCCAATTGGAAAGGCAATACTAGTATAGTCGTAATTTTGTGCCATTTTTCATCAAGTATACTGCGTTAAAGATAGGCAGTTTGCTTAATGAAAGTCTTACTGAAGTCAACTTTATTAAGTATAATACGTGTTTTCTAATTGAACATAATATTTCTCTACTTTATAGTACAGAATTTAATGTACAATGTATTTGAGTATTACACATATTAAAAGTTTCTGCATATATGTACATATAATCATTGTGCCATTGTTATTTATTTACCTAGCTGTGTTAGCGTATCCAATATTTATATATTAATCAATCTGTTGGTCAGCAACAACCATAATTTACCCAAAGCCAACCCCATTTGACCAAATTTCGAATGAACTACTAAAGTATTCTATTTACGAGTGGTCAGCGTTAGGTAGAGGCAGCTGAATTATTTTGCGCGCCATTCAACGCGCTCTCGCGTGGTTTTGTCCTATAACGTGACCTCTATTCGCCTGTTCATTGAAATGTTTAGTTTCATTGTCGTCTGTAAATAGATTTTTTCTACATAAATCAAATTATTATCTTTTTTAAAGATAATAATGTGATTATTCGTCTGTAAATAGATTTTCTCTACATAAATCAAATTATTATCTTTTCTAAAGAATAATTAATACTTACGTGAATAAGTACTGCGGATGGAATCGTAGATTAATTTAATATAAAGCAACAAAAGAGAGCCAAAAAAGTGATATATATATTTAATATGCAAACAGTTTTAATACGGCTCATGTCAGGTTTGTAAGGATAGAGATATATTGCGCTTGGCTTTCTCTGCCTACCCAAAAGGGATCTCGCTTGGTAAAATGTCATATGAATGTGCACAATGTCATAATATTCACTGACTATATTAAATATTGGATATCAAGCGTATAATCCCGGAACGAATAGACAAACGAGTGTCACTCCCACGATTCACCTCTTATAATATACATATGTAGGTACGTCCCACAATACAACACATGGTGAGCGTATTACCATACGTCGTGCACAAATCCAGACTCCAAGATACTATGTATTAGGAATTTCCACTAGATCAACGAGGTAGTCTTTAAAAACAGCAGTCTTATCATGAAATGTTAACAATAAAGTATACAAAAACTTTCCTCTGTGTTAAGCGTCTGAAATATTGTATAATATAATAACATGTTTGCTGTTAATATTTAGCAAACTTTACGCTAATGCTAGATAGATTGTTACGAAGGTTTGAGATGGCCGCGTCTAGTTTACATATTATGGATATCCGACCGTAGCATTCAGAGCGAAACACAAATTGTTCTAGCTACAGTCGCATCACGTTATAAATGAGTACATCGGCGGAGCTGCGAACGAAAACTCGGATTATAAAAACTATCAGAAAAGAAAACATTTTTACATTAGTTGAAACTAATGTCGGCGACGTACTGGGGTCGGTATTCACATTATACGAAGATTCATTTAAGGATTACTTTGTTATATATACTCGCACGTTGTCGAAAACGTGTAAAAACAGTTAGTAAGCGTTATATGCAATTCACTTATTATATGAGTAAAGATTGTTTAATATTATTAAATTATGTAGATATTAATATGTATGTTGACTGCCTCGTTCGTCGAGTGTGAGTCGTTATATTTCTAATTTAGAATTCAGTTCAGGAGTCCAGTTCCGTGCCCGGTGTATGGCAACAGGCTCACCACCTATTCCATGGAACGTAACCGTAACTGGTGAAACGTGGGAATGTGTTACACTCCTCTGCCCACCTCTTCGGGGATTACAGGCGTGATTTACGTTTTTTAATAATATGTATGTATGAAGAGAATGATGTATAAAGAAGCACGTCAGGTCCGTGAGGATGTACATAGATATTTGGCACGCGGTGCTCCCTGTCAACCCCGTAAGGACGTGCA
>DWME01006750.1:0-13296 GCA_018244795.1 Parelbella ahira ahira
TATGGTCAACGTTTTCAGAAATATTCCTATAAATTCTCATTATTATGTCATCACGCCAGGTGGCTGACTGGGTAAACAGAAAACACCGAGTAACAAATATTGGTATCTTTACTACACATTTGACTTGCGTATTGTACATTCATTACACTATACCGTGTACTAATATGTAACAATTCGTGCGAAAGTAACACTCATCTTTTATTATCGAGATAACAAGAATCAACTACTCACTCTCGACATAATTCAATTAAGTGTCAGAAGCGTGTTTTTGTGTTGCTAAAAGCGAACGCAATAATTTAATGCTTTCAAATATTTTTCGGTGACGAAATTTCCGTTACGAAATTAACCAGTGACATGGTAGGTATTTAACTGAATGTTAAATGTAATTAATAAAGTTCTGTTGTTAGATAACATGATAAAAATAAGGAAATTTCGTGCCATTGACTATAATGTTATCAGATAAGATACTGTTGAGGATAACTGAACATGTGTTTTAATGTTCCGATAGGTCAGTTGAATACAGTTTTTCATCCTGAATTGCATAATTATTGTCCGTTGGCCACATCTATGACCGGATATTGGACGGACCGTGAACTTATGGCCAGTTTGAAATCAAAGACTGCAACAAAAAAAAATTTTTTTGCTCGTTATTATACATGTATATTATCCGTCCTTTCTTTCCATTTGATTATTAAAGGTTACCTCCGGCACAAAAATTATTATTGTAATAGATAGAATGTAAACGCGTAAATATATTGTAACACAAACCAAATAACAGGGTCAGTGTATAGATGAGCAAAAACGCGCAAAAGGTCTGAGCCCAATAATTTTACAAATGGAAGCAACTGTAATTCCGGGAGAGCGTTTTAAGCAAATTGAAAAGGAATAGTTCAAAAAATATGTTGCGGTGCGGCGAATAACACGGAAACGGTTACAGAATACAATACATTTGACAACGAAATACAATTTTGAAATGCACATTTTATATTTCGAATGGATTACGAATTACGTGTTACCCAACACACTCGTATTAAGAGCATTTCGCAATAGTATTTCGTTGACATGTATTAGGGTGAAAGTTGAACAATATGTTGTAACACTTAAAAATAATATCAGCGATTTCGATCAATCGACGCAATGTTTTATTTATAGGAAGAAATGCTCGTTCTAGACAATTATGGTTATTTTCACAAGTATATCAAATTCACAGCTTAAATCTCGTTGGTATAAACTTTTAATTGGATACTGTCACAAAATTTGCTATCTCCTGTATTAGTAGACTTGAGTCAAACGAAAATTATTTAATGAATATCTTAGTTTTGTTAAAAAACGGCAGATATTTTTCTCTCTCCAGTTATTGTAATTGCCTGCCAAGCTTTTTGTTTAATGCTTACTTACGAGTATACAGTTGGAGTAATTGCCACATAGATTTAATGGCCTTTTATCCCTAGGGGTAATAATACATATTTAGATAGCGATAACACCTAATTATATTTTTGTAATTTGTAAGATAAAATGCGAATAAGATATTTACAAACTTATTTCTTACACCAATATTAGACAAATTTACTTTTTTTCTCGACATTTTTATCATTCCACTGTTGGAATTTGGTTTTCTTCTCATATTGAGAGGGTTAAGTCCATAATCAGCGAAACTGGCCAAATGCGGCTAGGAAAACTTCACACGCATTAGAGATTTTTTTTTCACGGTGAAGGAAATTATCGCGAGGGAACCTGCACACCTTACAGTTTACAAAATCACTTATATTCTTGTAAGTGATTAAAAATTGTATATACAAAATATAGAACAATTTCTATAAAACATTTTAGAGATCAACATCGCTGATACAAAAAATAAACCAATGATTAACTAACCTCTTTCAAATTCGTAATTGTCGTCTTTCTTCTTTTCTCCTTTGGTTGAAGCCTGGTGAGAGTCAGACGCTGATTTTGCAGCATCAAGGGCAGATGGAGCAGTATCTGAAGCAGATGGCACAATATCGGATGCCGAAGGTGCAGTATATGACGCCGACGAGGATATATCTGAAGCAGAAGGCGCTACATTTTCTGTTGCAGTTTCAGTCTTCTCTGGACCTGTTAAGTCCGTTTTTTGAACTTCGGCTGTGCTTTCTGCTGAATAGGAGTTTGATGGCTCAGTGGTAGTTTTAAACCTACGCTTGTTTTTCCTCTTTTTAGGAAAGAATAGTGTAGGTTCGTCATTTTTATTCTCATTGTCCTCAGGAACTAATGATATACGGATATTATCGTCATTTTCCTCTGAGGCTGAATAACGAGATGAAAACCTTCCAGTAGATGTAGGACTTGTAGATGTTTGCGGCTTGATAGTGGTTGAATCGTCATCCTCGTCATCGTAAACTACATATAACTGTGGATTTTTAAACACAGACATTTTTCCTGTTGCTACTGATTTGTTTTTCTTACGGTTCAGGTTTCTTCGGGTCGGTTTGGCCGTAGTTGTCGATGTTTTTTCTGGTATTATTCTATATTTATCTTCTGTTGAGGAAATATCTTCATCGTACTCGCTGTAATCAGACGGTTTTTTCCATTTAGGTCTTTCATTGAAAATTTCTTTCGAATCCTTACTGTTTCCTCTCTCTCTTTCTCGCTCTTCTTTGTACAGCTCTTCTTCTTTTACTCTTTCAGATATTGCTCTTTGTTCTTTGGCGTGACGCTCTTTGAGTTCATCGACACTACTGAGAATTCTAGCTTTTTTCTCTTCATTTTCTCTCTGCTCTTGTTCGCTTAATTTTGGTTTTTGTTTCTTTGGCTCTTCTTCCTCATCTTCGTCGGCTTCTTCTTCACTTTGTTTATTTTCTGTTTGTTTTTGTTTCAAATCATCTTTTTTATCCCCTTTCTGTCTTTCTTCTTCTTCATCATCTTTTTCTTCGTCAACAGATTCTTTATCTTGCTTTTCTTTATCCACATTTCTTTCTTCATTTTCTCTTATGTCTTCCTTTTTTTCTTTTTCTTTAGTTTCAGTATCAAGGGCAGCATCTCCCACAATTTTTTTAGTGCCCAATATTGTACTTACTACAGGATTTGGCTTAGGATTTGTTATAATGTTTACTATACCTTCTATATCTGCAGTGTCAGGACTGGTGGTATTAATTGTTTTGTCTGGGTCGATTTGCTTGGCGTTTCTGTTCAAATCAGACCATTCTTTTTTCTCATAATAATCCTCATTATCACTGTCGCCTTGTCCTTTATCGTAATAATCATCGCTAGAGGGATCTGCGATCGCTCGCAGTACATAATTAACAGGCAAAGCCAACCTTTTCTTCGGTTTTGATTTCGCTACTGGCTTGAATTCTCCTAATTCATCACCGTGTTTATTTTTGAATGGCACCCAGTCAGGATATAAGTTATCCGTGGCATCCTTAATCACTTTTTTATCACTAACTTTACCTATACTTAAAGAATTGCAGTAACACACGTATAAAAGTACAAATATTGTTAAGGGCGTCATGTTAGTATTGAATATTCATAATATATGGAATGTCCAGTACGAGCATCTGACGGACAACTCAACCGCGCGAAACTAACTGTTTGCTTTGCCTTGACTACTTTTATTTATACTGTTTGTAAGACGATGCTCTACGGTCAATGGACGACGTAAGAGTTAGATGGAGCTGCTTTATTGATCGAAACGTTAGCTTAATTATATATTTATCTAGATATATGCTATAAAGTTACGTTTTATTTGGTTAAAATGTTAATGTAATGTTTTACGGAAGACATGTTAACCGACCGATAAACCACCTTAAACATCTGTTTAAGGTGGTTTATCGGTTTTATAGATACCATTAAATTCTCACCAGTTGAATGTATTTTTTACAGTATCTTTGTTTTTAACTCGTTATTATGACACCTTTAGCATATTGATGTAACAAAAAGCGGATTGTATGTGATACTTAGTGGCATTTTGTACCAATTAAATATAGTCGGATGATGAAGTTTGTGGGAGGAGAGAAATACGCTTATGTTTTTAATACTATTTATTCATATGACTTTATTTGAAGATTAAAATATTAAATTTGGTACAATAATTATTTATAGCTGGCAATAATGAGTGTAATGTATTTTATTATTATTACGAAATCGACCAAACCTGTTCAATGTTCAGCTTATAAGTTGTAAGTTGACTTGTTTTTATATGTTCATAAACATGTTTAATTATAGTATGAATTTATAGAACATAATTGACACCTAAAACAATAAAAGAGGGTTACATATTTAATATCAGTAACAATGTTAATAATATTCTACTTACAGGGCAAGGTGTTTAGGGATACAAGTTTTTTGAAAGGGTTAACAAATTGGTGTAGGTACTTAATAGGCTACGATGCTCCAGATGCACACTAGCAGACTATCTCCTTTAGGGAAGCGTTTTTAATTAACCCACAAAATACATTAGTTTTACTAATTTATTGTATGAATTGACACAATGTTATTAAAATAATATAAACGTACATTTAGTTGTAAAATTACAATCGTATCCACGTTACGCTCAACAGCTGTGAAACGGGTATACACCGTGAACTTGCCGATTATAAGTGCAATTGTCAATACAGCCTGGCGAATGAAACGCTACCTCATCGGTGTGATCTAGTGTTACATGCAAATGATAATTAATAATTATAGCAATAATCATCATGATAATATCGTAGGACAATTCTATGTATTTGCGACCACTTATTTTCAAACTAGGTAGAGTCTGTATGATACAGCTGGCACACATAGGTACATACTAAATAAGTATACGCAATTACATTATTATTATTATTTTATATTCAGACACAGCATAAATACTCCTGCTCATTATACTGATATTTGTGTATGATTTGAATTTAAAACACAACCCCGAGCTAGGCTGTCGGGCTCAAGAGCCATTGGGTTAAAAGCCGAACGGATGTATTGTACACCTGATACATGCTTAACGTTGTTCTCGAATACGTTCTTCTTTATCTTCGAACCTTAATAACGCTTAAGAGCCGTGTTGTAACACCAAGTTATTAGTGCTTTCTTACCATACATATGTATATGTATTCTTCATATAAGACCGTACCTTACATATGTATTTAATAATAAAGTAATTATATTTAAATACCGGACGTTTCACACGCCAGTGTGTGCTGCCAAAAAGCCAGGTCTGATCGAAACTAGCGTGCAATCGCTGACTGGAAATCGGATATCATCCCGGTTATATAGGTACAAAAACTATTAATAATAGTCAAGGTAGCGCCGGTGGATCCGTGGCGCAAGTTGTTCCGATCGACACGGAACGGTTACGCCAGAGGGAACGATATTTGGAATGTTGACAAACAAACTTTTCAAAGCAATTCCAATAGAATCCGCGGTTTTCTGCTTTTGTTCTACATCTGAACAGCGCCAGTTTTGCTATTTCGATTCGAAATATTAGCAAGGCAAATTTAATTATGAGGTATAGTGTAAATAACATAGGTTCCCATCTTACATCCGTCAAGTAACGCATGTTTTTGTAGACAAAAGGACAAGGAGAGGCGAATGTATATGGCTAAAAACCAAGAATAGAGAAAACTGGTTGCTTCTATATCTGTCCTCCAGACACGTATCAGTCAATTGGTAGCAGCAACAAATCTTGGATAAAGAAATGTATTGTAGGTAATCCTCACGGATAGCGGACTGGGATTTCTGTTGGTGAAGTAATTAACTCTAAATCAATTATAATGAGGAATTAACGGTCATACGATGATGCAAATGTAATGAGTTTACAAGGATATAAGTAGAGTCGTATATTATGAAAATTAAGCCGTGAATGTCTTCATACTTCATACGGTTAGAACAGATTAGTTTTAGCGTTTTGTTATATTTATTAGAATAAATTTGTAACTTCTTCTTAGCGTGTCGATGACAAACACATTTTAAGTCCCTAAATGGTTTTAGCCCTGAATTTTGCCACGCTGACTGCCTCATCACTGGCAATTTGTAACTGAGGCTCATGTACGTACATACGTTGTTAAACTAATCTTTCAGACTATTCATATGAGTTTTAAAAAAAGAAGAAAAAGTCGTAACGTCCCTATAAAATCTTTCTTTTCTGTGTCCCTTCTATCTAATCTAAGTTTTCTTGTCTATACTCTCCACTTTCATACTAAGTCTTGACAACTGCGACCATGAATATCAGTATCAAATATCAAGTATTTACACAAAACCGAATAGGGAGAGGCCATAATAAATTTAACATTTCATTGTACCCATACGGGCATAGTCATTGTAAGATTGAACACAAGTAAGAACTTTGAAGGTTTGTTATTTGAAGGGCTGCGTAGGTGTAATATTCACATATAAAATGAATAGTAATATAAGGCTTATAACACACTGGGCGTTCATATTACATTTAATACAGATAACATGATTTTCGCCTCAAGTAGGTAATTAATATAACGGAAACATTATTATCAATTAATATAATTTTTCTGTTTTTTAATATTCATATGTTTTGCATTTATAAAAGTCAGTAATTCAATATTAGGTGTAAAATGTATCTCGAAACTAGACAACAAGACAATTATGTTATATTAAAATATTTTTGATCACATTATATACAACGTTACTTATTATACAATATTTTAAACGATAACACGTACGTATAATGTATTTCAGGGTGATAAGGGCGGATATGAAACACAAAGTGAATAAAGAAAATATTTTGTTATCACAAATATATTGCTAACAAGGATAAAGCTCAAACCGGGGAGAGATATTAGGCGGCGTGATCATCTTTACTATACAAAGTAAATTAAATCTGAGCCGAGCACGGACTGTACGTAACTTTATAAAACTGTAAAAAGGAACATAAAATTCTTATGAAAGCTTACAAGAAACAAAATATGCAAGTACACGTTACGCGTGCAAAAACGCGGGTAGTGTAACAAAGTTCATATTGCGAGCTTTGGACTCTTTATAGCACAGCTTTTGCGAAACTTGTGCATACAATAACGCACAGGCAATACCCACAGCGGCAAAACGTACCGGCTTAAGTCCCACAATATGACTTAATTTTGCGCAGACGCCGCGAGCAAAAAGAGATGTAAAAAACCGATAAACAGATACCTGTATTTATTATTTGAAAACAGTCCTGCCTAAAAATCGACCTCGGCACGTTTTGGACAGTAGATCAGCATGCTGGGTATACCACGTGTACCATGTGTCAATAAGTTTCTTGCTTATACACACACACATTCATACACAAACACATTCATACACAAACAGACATCTAGTGGCTTTGCTCGTGTATCCAATTAATTAAATTTAAATAACTGATAAACCAATCGTCAGTATGAAGAGATGAAAGGTATTCTTTTTCATTGGACATCACAGTAAACCCTTATAACAGCTAACAGAAAACAATTTTTCATTTTGTAGAGACACTTTTAACATTTTCAATTAATTTTCTTAATCGCTTAGCAAGAACACCGCCTAATAGGACTATACATTACATATGAATTTTGGCTTAAACTTGGTACTGACTAATTAATGAAACACAACTAAACTTTATATAAAACGTATTGATTTAAAGGCTTTGTCGTCGAAGACGCACCGCGGCCCAACGTTAATAACTATACATGTAGGTACCTATTCGCTTTCAATAATTAGACAATAACGTGAAATAATATTTGCGTCTATAGTTATGTATCGTTGTCGTACTCCGGACAATATCACGCAACGAGAGAGCTGTGACTTCAACTATTGCTAGTTATTTCTAAAGGCGCTACCGTTCTTCGGAGAGGACGTTTAGCCGGCTTATAATATAATATTTTAATGAAGTTATTAGCGCCTGGAGTAGTTGTACAGCAGAGTAATGATTTTATGGCGATTGTAGATTTCTATCAAATAGTCTATTAATCGTCTATTATCCACCCGTCCTAATCGGCGCCACAATCCACGGGTTCCGGGTCTGATCCTTTGGAAGTCAGCTTTCAGCTGGTTTTAAAAGTTGTTAGATCACCTATTAAGAGAGCGACCTAAGCTAGTATATTAATTTTGTTAATAAATTCTACTGTGTCCTATAGAGAAGTGGTAAATGGACGCGACACTTGAACCGAGGGTTTTCGGTTTGTTTCCCACCTAGAAAGATATTTATATGAAAAAACATTTAAATAAACTACAATAAGGCAGGCTATGCCTACTTTGGGATCAGAGTGTCGTGTGTGGAAATGATCTAAGCTATTTATTTTAATAATAACGAAAATACACGGTCGGAACGGGCCTTAGTATTATTAGCGAGATATTGCGTTCAAAATAACTTATAACCTTGCTTTGAATGCTGCACTTAGAGAGATTAAGTTGAACAATATTACTTTATAATTGTGGGTAGTTTTCAATTATTTCCCAGCGTTCTTGTTTAGTTGCTCAACGAGACCTAAAGTTAATAAATGCTATTGAAAGTTTTATAACACAAAATAAAGCCTTTATAATAACATTGTTTACAACGAACCATATCTTTGCAGATAGATAAAGATAATTAATCAAAGCGATTTGAACCGGATGTGATAAAGATCGTACGGATGTCTATATTGAATATTAACAATGTTTTCTATCCAATTTCAACGGTCTTCTAGCGAACCGGATGTGCCCAATTTCAGCGAGGTTATTCACACCGAAACGGAAATTAATAAATTATTCAATTGGCTAAAAGAATTTTTTTCCTTTGAAAGTGGAGACGAAATGGCCGTTGGTAATAAATCGTTTTTTTCTAAATATATAATATTTAATACTCTCTGATTGGAATATTGAGAATCTCCGCAGTGCGTGTATGAAGAGAGTTATAAAAATGTAAAAGGATCATGTTAGGTTTATAAAGATAATTATATAGTCTTCTTGCCGCCAGGGACCTGCAAGGAACTTGCCCTAATCATATAATAATAATATTGCATTTAATTGACAAATAGGTCTATAAAAGTCTAGACTACATCGCATATGAACATTATTCAATTGCCAGAGTGTGCAAAATCGATCAATTACGTTACAAATAATGTCCATGTTACAGCAAATAGGTATTCGTAGTGAGAATAGGAATTGCACGTTTCCCACTATATTACAATGAGTAATATATCAATATTAGTTTACCGATGTTATCGTAAATACTCATTCTCATAGCGCGACCACAGAATGTACAATTGCCTTGTAATTCAGACTGTTCAGATAAGTGGAAATCGAGAACAATAGATGTTCGCTTAAAACAAAATTTCGCAAGTAGTCTGCAGACTTGAAATACTTTTAATTTCGAATAGGTGTATTGCTTAAATATACGTTTTGTATTAAAAACGTAGAGCGCGACTAACAGGCGTTGAGGGCGCTTAGTATTTATTTATTTATTTGTTCTATTATGCTATCTTAGCAAAGAAAATCCTGATATACTGTTTAGTATTAGTAGTAGAACGTAACGTAAACGTAACAACACGCCTGTAATCCTCGGAGAGGTAGGCAGAGGAGTGTAGTAGAGTGCCACGATTCACCAGTTATGTTTAAGTCTCATGGAATAGGTGGTAAGCCTATTGCCATACAACCAGATTCACACTCCGAGTCACTACTAGAAATTCTAAATTAGAAAAATCCAATAGTACTCGACCCGGGACTTGAACACAGGATCTCGCGATCGGCAGTCGCGCTTGCAACCATTCGACCAACGAGGCAGTTAATCAATATATTATATTTCGGTCTTTAATGATAGCAAAGTTAAATTACTATTCGAATGTTGAACTTTGCAGTTGCTGCGTGCTGCTGTTATAATGAAGTCAAGAGAAGTGTGGATATTAAGACTGGATGTAACATTGTATTGACGTACGTAGGGTAGCTTAATTTAATTCATTTGCCCTGTTAATACATACTGTAAAACTGAAATGAAATAGTATAGCATATGTTAAGTGATGGTATTGTCTTGACAATTAATTGTTACAGCGTTCAGCCTTCACCGCTTCGGTGGTCTGAGCTTCAAATCCTCGCACGCTCCAAATTGCACTAAGTTATATGCATTGTTAGGATACAATACGCTCAACATCTATTCCATGGGATCTAAAAAGTAACCGGTGAAACATGGAGGTGTACCATACCCTTCTACCTACGGCTTCGGGGATTACAGACGTGATACGTTAGGATACAATATTACTTGGTGTAAGCGCGAAGCAAAACATCGTTAGCCCGTTTGCAGACTGCGGCTATAAACAAAAGAAGATCCGTGCTCAAGAGTGGAAACAATAAAAATATTTATGACGAAAAGCTGTTATGAAATCTTAAAGCTGAAAGCTTAACTGATTTATAGGAAAACAACACACTTAGGTTCAATAGCTAACTGTCAGAACACAGTGGATAGTATTTTACGAGCCATCATGTCAAGCAGTAGGGTTGTCACTGCGAATATCCACGTAGAATTGTTACGTTTAATTTACTTCAATAATTAAATTTTTAACAGCAAAAAGATATTGTTAATTTGCTAAAACAAATTGGGGCAGCAATACAATAAGCAATGCATTTAATTAATATAATTATTGATAGAGCTAATCGAGGTGAGTTGATGATGTGATGGCGGATGGTAACCGGAAGTTACCGATGCGAATGTCACTCATGCAGTAAACGCTTCTATTATTATGCCATCCCCATGATAACACATAATGTAACTTTATTAAAAGGTTTGCTTGCGAATATTCATGAAGTTCACTTTTTTAATATGTTCAAGGCCGAATACATAAGTTATGATATCATAACATAATATATAGTTCATTAATTTGTCGACATATTAGCCCACGGTTGATGGAAGTTGCCACCAGACATTAATTTCGACAGTAGCACAATGAACAGTAGGTACTTAAATAAGTAATGAGTCACTATTTCGTTAGGGTTGCACAAGAGTCAGACTCTCCAGACGAGAAAATCGAGTTAAGATAAATATTTATAGTCCAGTAACTACCAATGTCTATTGTATCACAATTACAAAATCTTTTATATTCAATGTATACTTCGCTTTTTCTAACAAATAACAACCTACAGACTGAGAAATCGCGTTATTTAGTTAACAAATTTTGTAACATTACAGTCGCTAAGTTAATAATTTATTATACGTTTTAAACGTTTCGATTTCAACGGATATATATTTAAGTGGAACTCCATATAAATGTGGCGTTAGTTCATTCCAAGAGGCACGTTGTTGTTACAGGAGTAATGGTGAGAGTTTTAAATTACGGTAATGCGGATACCCGGGTTCAAAGATATACATTTAATTTTCAATTTAAAAAAACATCAGCTGTATACTCGCGATAGATCTCATGCTGTCGTAGCGCTTTTTTTGACACTCGCGAGATCACGCCAGAAAAAAATTACTATTCAAAAACTGTAGTCATTAATAAAGACAGCACTGTATTTTTAACGGATATCACGTTAGATAGCATTTAATTGGTTTTATGTAATAATAGAGTACACGAATCACATTATTATTTATTACTTACAAGCTGGACGATACGGAAAATATAAGATAATTATCAAACTATCTAAAATAAAGTAACGTCACAGTTAGTCAATGATGTGGATTATTCGCTAACGCATTATTATTATCCTTTGTAACTGCTAACATTAAAATGGTAATTAATTTTTATATGTCGATGATTAGGAACAAAAAAATGGACATAAAGAAGCTAATACGTGTATTTAAATTACTATAATTTTTTTGAGGAAAATTTAATTTGGTAACGATTCACTAGTTTGACACGCCGATCACACTGTCCAATGGATAGAAAATACTAAATGATAATAATGTAAGAGCTTTCAATCGATTCATACAGTGTGTCAATAACGATAATGGTCTATTTAGGAGACAATCAAACGTTATAATGTATTTGTAACTCTTTCAGTGTTGCAAAAAACCAAAACAGAAGCGACCAGAAGGCGACAGGTGGCTCAATATTTGGTAATTCTTAGTGGAAAATATTCTAAGAAATAACACTGGTGTGAAGTAAAGTGCTTATCTAGTAATTTCGAATTCAGTCTTCCATTCCTGGTCACGGTCTGGATTCAATTCTTGACGCGCATCTCTTGTTAGGAAACCTGAACAATTTAAAATTTTTAGTAATTTTTTCTAACGCGTGTAAATTGTTCCCACACGTACTTGACCCGGTGGCGGTATATTATGGGTAACTGTCTCATTCTGAGAGGAGATTTCCTGTTGAATAGCGAACCAAGTGAAGTTGATCGTAATAATGATAATGATAATACGCTTATACAGGGATAAATAATAATATATCGTAATAATAATAATGATAATACGCTTGTACAGGAATATGAATTTCAGAGTTTTCCAAGTTAGATCAGACTAGGCGGCGCACCCGCAAAACCTGTAAATTCAAATTTAAAAAAAAAATTCTTGTCTCGCGTGACTGCCTCGTTGATCGAGTGGTTGCAAGCGGCCGTGGGTTCGATTACCGGGTCGGGGGAATTATTTGATTTTAATAATATAAATTTCCTAATAGAAATTATTTGTTGTGATTCGGAGTATGAATTTGAACCCGGTATACAGCTGTACGCATCCCACCAATTCCAAAGTGGGACGTAACCGTAACTGGTGAAACGTGGTAGTGTACACTCTTCTGCTCACTACTTGGGGGATTACAGGCGTAATGTCTCATTTTCTTTATTCAATCATCATAAGTCTGACACAGTGCACTTTATAAACGGCAAAATCATATTTAGCTATAAGATTGTTTTGGTCACCCTTGAGGGCCGTCTGCCTATTGGCTAGGCTAAATAAAAAAAAGGTGCGGTAAACTGAGAGAAATAAGTCAGAACAAAACTCTCGGCACTCCCTTCATTAACGACCTTTTTTAGAATAATTATTTATACACAAATTACTCTCAGTTGCCTGTAATTATCGCCAATCACTTCAAAAAAAAAAAAAACGAGTAAATTAACCGGATAAAAGCAGTATTTTTTGTACAGATAATAACTTTTTATTTGGCGGCAATGATTCGTGAAATTTCTATGTTTGAGTTGCGCTAGTGCGGAAACGGACATAAAAGGTACAATTAAGTACAAATCATTTCAATAGTCAATTTCAATAGATTGCCTCGTTAGTCGAGCGGTTGCAAGCGCGACTGCCGATCGGGAGGTCCCGGGTTCAAATCCCGGGTCGAGTGCTATTGGATTTTCCTAATTTAGAATTTCTAGTAGTGACACTCGGAGTCTGAAATTGTGCCCGGTGTATGGCAATAGGCTCACCATCTATTCCATGGGACTTAAACGTAGCTGGTG
>DWME01006751.1:0-13295 GCA_018244795.1 Parelbella ahira ahira
CTCTGCCCGTCTCGTAAAAGACCTGGCTTTGTGATATTATTTGTACTTTCATTACTCTTTTCATACACGGCATGACCTTTACGAAGACTTTCCTATAGATAAATATTTTAATATTAAAAGTCCGTACTTCAATAATAAACATATTATTTGTTTAAGCCTCGGTTTAATAGGTACGTACCACTGGGATATTTGTAACTAATTTGCTGTCAATATTATTCAGCATATTCTTTGTCATCAAAATGCAACAAGAACAAAACAATTGCAAATACATTGCAGAAATAAATATAAAGCAAATAAAGCAACATGGATTGGACATGGCTGACAATGAGACGGCGCTTTGCCCAATCAACTGGATAACGTTACATACAACACACTTGTAAGTGTATATATACCGGTTCAGCTTACTAAGTTGTTTAACTCGATAAAGCAAATAACTCAAAGCTGACACTCAGAACAATAGAACGAATGAATAAAACAAACTTAAGGTTGTCGCGAACGTAAATTTATTGGGGTTTTGCGAAATCCAATAATCTTGCACGTAGAGATTATAAATTACAAAACTAAAACTACCTGCAGTAATACACTCCTCTGCCTACCCCATCGGGATTATAGGCGTGAAGTCACGATGTTATAATTTTGTTTTTTTCATAAGTATATTGCAATGCCAAGTTGTAGCATTCGGATACAACACGCCACTAAACCAAAACAGCAAAATATGGAATAACGCAAAGCAAAATTTAATTGCTACTTTCTAGGTAAGCGTTCTATATCTTAAGCTACATCTCACTTAACGTCAAGTGAGATTGTAGACCATGTTAATTGAAAAAAAACAACAATATCTGCCTAATTGGTCGACTGCTTGCAACCGCGACTAGAGATAGAGAGGTCTGGGGTTCGATCCCCGGGTTGGATGCTATTGAGATTTTCTATCTTGACACTTCTAGTAGTGGCTCGGAGTTTGGATTTGTGCCCCGTGCCTGGAAATAGGCTATTCCATAGTAGGACATAAACGTAACATGTGAAATGTGGGAATGTACTGGACTATTCTGCCTACTTCTTTCGGGATTCCAAGCGCGATGTTACGTTACAATGCAAATACTGTTATTAAAGCCAGTTGAACCCCGGTCAGAAAGTTCTGGCATCGTAAATAGACTAACATAAGACTGACAACCCCTAACTATGATAATGCGAATATATTAAGCAGGTCGGGCGGAGTCGCGGGCGGGAATTAGTCGGCGCTTTGTGCAATCAAGCGAGCCCTTCCACTAATGAATATGAATACGCCCGAATACGTTCGTCGCTGACGCAAATCATTATAGTGGGTAACACGCACACCGTACTGTAACGAACCATTTGCGTTACGTTTACGTAAAGAATGTTCGAATAAAACTCAAAGTGAAGACGGTCAAATTTGTTTTTGCTGTTGCTATTTTTAAGACTTTTTTTGCGTATTATATAACTAAGTAAAATGGGAGGTGATAACATTAAAAGTAATTTAAAAATTTTCTTGCTGTCACTACTTTTTCAAGACATTTTTTATATTATAATAATTCAGCGCGATTTGGACACCTTTAGTTTAGACTATTTATCCAAGGATGACCCAAGAGATTTCTTCTGAACTTTTGGCCCTAAAAGAACTGCAAATCAAAAAGCAATATTGGAATAAGGCCATAAATATGTGAGATATATAATAAGTAAATAAAAAGGAACATACTAAATAACGTAGAATGACGACTATGAACATGGTAAATATATAAAAATGTACTTTGAATAATTGAAAGCAGAACATGAATTACTTCATTATTCCTGCATAAATAGGTGTACCAACGAACCTTCGTTAACGTTTTAATTTTACTTTTAAATTTACTTATATTTACATGTTCTTACTATATGTTACTTTCATTTTAAAATAAAGTAATATAAATATCCTTTAAATTAATTTCGACAGTGACAATATTTTACTACTAGGTATAATTATGTTTGTGACAATATTATATAAGCGCTCCAATATGCATGCATTATTGCTTCTCCAGAAAAAACCGCTAAAACTTGTAAAATCTAATAACACATATTTACATACACGGCATCTAAATGTTTTCTTCCTAACAGAGGACTTATATATAACAATAGACAAACAGATGTTTATTCATACTACTGATGACGATACTGATAATGGCAGTGATGAATTACTTAATCAAAATTCACATATTCATTGTTTTGTTTTAAAAATGACATACATCGTGCGACACAACAAAGAGAAAACATCGCACCATTAACAAAGCAGTAAAGAACTAACGACACAAAGCCCCTTAAGCGAGCCAACCTCCGAACGTTATAATTGCATCAAAATTATTTATCTCCATAGCAATAACACGATAATGGGGTAGCGTAGCCATGAAACGGCGTCACACAATCACCATGAACCTATTATCTCGTTCATTACTCAGAAAACACGAACTCCTCGCTTTCCGGCCAAATTGTACCGACAAAAGTCCGAAATGGCGGAATACGGGCGGGTTCCCATGAAGTCATAGATTATATTCATGATAGTGGAGTTGTAACAATTAAACGTAGCATGGCTTAGAACAAAAAAATGCCAGTAGGACCGGTAGCGAGCGTGCCGCTAATATTAAAGAGGTAGTTACACACGACAGTCCACAGTCAAAGGTAAATATTCATTGTTTACGACCTCCGGCGACGACACCTATGTATGGTAATCATGCACATGTACCAACTATTTATTATGAAACTTCATAATTTTATTGTAGTGGATGTATAGTTGGTACATACATACACGTATATCAATATTGAGTATATGTACCAACTATTTACTCTACAACTTTATAATTTCATTGATAGGGACCTCTCTCTTTCTCTCCCATAATTTAATTGAAAATTATGTTGATACTAAATTCATGTTATGAAGTTATTGGTGAAAAATGCTAGTATCAAACCAGATTTAGTTAGTGTGACAGGTCTTGGTCCTTAACCCTTCTCATTCTGAGAGGAGATCCGTGCCCAGCGATGAGACGGTAAGAGAGTTGATGATGATGTTTAAAGTTTGTTCGTGTTTATTTACGAATGTAACAGAATTAAAATTCAAATGTGATACATTAGTATTGTTTTAGGATAAATTGACATCGTTTTAATCTTTATTTCCTGTGCATTTATTAGATTACAATATTGTTTACGCACTGCTGCTTAAAGCCCAGACGTTGAAATAATAATTTCATTTCATACTAGAAATTTCTATTTAGTTTATTCCTTAAAATAAACCGTTATAGATCTGAAAGGTTTCTTATAACTATATTAATGTAGGAGAGACACGTAAGACCTGTAAGGATAGAGACATTTCGAATTTGGTGCTCTCAGCCTACGCTGTAAGGGATATAGTCGTCTGAATTATAAAATACAGTCGTCGTCGTAGTCGTTGCTTATAAACGACATTATGAAGTTAAAGTTAACAAAGGTTTACACGTTCGTTGTAAAATTAAACCGATGTTTATCTAATGTTATAATCAGTTCTCGGTCGTTGTTGCACGCGCACCAGTCTTAACGAACTGACAACTTTTGTGGTCGTCTTGGAGGATGATGAATTAAGATGTTCACTGGATTAATGCAGATAATAAAGTTGCTTCTATGCAAGCTAAAAACTCCAAAAACTCGATATTTTCAACAATACACTGACTGATACGATAGAAATAAAATTTACTTACCCAATTAATCTTACCTGAAAACGAATAAAAGACATTATAAAGAAACATTAATAACTGATTTTAATTAAAGGATATTTTTGTACGATGAAGTTCACTATTAAATTAATGTAATGTTAGTAAGTAGTAATTCTAGTCCTTGTCTTTTAACAACTCGTTTAATAAAATCCTAAGCTAAAATTACTTATTCAAAAAAGTCATTCGTAATTTGTTAAAACACATTTTTATATACCTACGCATTTGTTTTTACGTGTGCATTTGTGAGTTACTCATCATTGTCTCTATTCTAAGTATTGACTTAATCTTTGTTACATCTACTCGAAGACGTGTTCACCCTTCATAGGGCTGGCTGGCTTTTCCATTGAAAAGGTTATCAACTATAATGTCTTTCTTTGTAGTCGGTGTCATAGTGTGGTCGTGGCCTAATTCTTTTTCTTCATAGTAATGACGATGAACTGTGATTTTAACTAAATTGCTATGAAATGTTTGAAGAGTACAGAAGGACAGGTGAACATTATTTAATTAATATCAAACTCTACTGTACTATCTAAATTAAAAGGTTTTCTGCAATTATCTTCAAACACTCAGCGAGATTGTTCAAAAATTTAAATGTCAGTGCAATTTATACAAAAACTTTTATTGCATTATTCACGATTATACAGAACATAGCAAGAATATTTAGAAAATATATGTATTATTGATAGAATTATTATATTTAGAGTGCATCTGTCTATTATATTATGCGACTGTCCTGCGACTACTACTCAATCCTTAAGCCATACTTTTACTCAGGATACACCCAAAATGTCAATAATTTTCTCGTACAAAAACCGATAGTCGAGTAGTCAAAGTTCGGATCAGTAACCAAACTCAAATTTAACTAACCAGTCCCGAACTTCGATATCGCAATAATAGATATACCATCGAATATGATATCACCCTCTAAAGTAACAAAATATTTTCTTTAAAATAATGACTTATCTCGAATTATGTTCCATAACTTCTGAGCTCGTACTCAACTATGATTACCTTGCATTTATGGAACTGCTGTTCGTCTATCATCGTCTATAAATTCTTGTTTTCCTTCAATTTGCAGCATCGATATAGTCTCACTAAAAACATTGAGCGATACACGAGAATGTATGTATGTATGAACGAAAACAGATTCTCGCATCCGTCCGTTATCGGGACGTTTCGGACGCGCCCTCGCTTCGATTTAATGTTAGCGTATCGCGCCTCCGTTTTAAATACGGGTACGAATTTGGAATTAGCTTCATCTCGTTCAACAAACTTATCATATACATATTGGTCTGATATATCAACAACCTATATATTCTAGAATTTGTATGCTTCGTAATTTAATAGTATCTAACATACAAGTGATATTTTTGAAATAATGTCATCAAAGGTCAATTTTTATTCTATAAATATCAGCAATAATAGTTACGGTTGTGACTTTAGTACTTTATTTGTAGTAATAAATATGTACAGATAAATATTAGACGTAACAAGTATAATGGAATTTGGTTTTGAGGATACGGAATAAAATACGAACTCATCGAGTCAAATCGTTGAACAAAACCAAACATGTACCTATTGCAAATTTCATTCCCTTCAAAATTAGACCCATTATCGAAGTTGGCAGAGCGGCGTTCATTTCGAAATTCCTCTCAAAGTTCGTAATTAGTACTCCACAACCCGGAAATATCTATGCACTCCATCAAACCCATTGAAGATACTACAAAGGCAATCAGACGTCACGAAATGGTACCGTGGAAATTAAACTGTACAAATTCTGTTTCGGATTCCACGAATCGTTTGAACAAGTGGCAAAATTACGACCCTTGGCTTTTAACCCTTCTTGTCATTGGTAGAGCAAATTAATCATCATCATTTAAATGCAGCACCAGCCAGATTTGTTTCTCCGATTATGTCACCCCTCTCGTTAGGGGCGAACAGATTTCGAAAACGTGTTTTAATAATTTTGAATGTTAATTACGAAACGTATTGTACGCTTGGATCCCTTCCTGCGAATATTTTGCTTCTGTTATGAATGTTAAAATGAATTTTATTGTCTGTTTAGGTAAATATGTAATGATATAATGTATTGAAACTGCTACTTCTCTCGCTTTCTTCTCATCAACGACTTCATAAATACTTATTTGATGTACAAATGTTTACAAATTAATACTAGAACTATTAATACGAAAACTTAATGGTAATTTTTATAATCATATTATAAAGTTCAGTATGGCTTTATATTAAATTTACTATTTCTCGTGCATGTACGAAAAGAGCGATGAGTATAGAAGAAGCAGACTAGATCTGCAAAGATGTAAATATTTGGCACTAAGTACTCTCCACCCGCCCCGCAATGCATCTGCCATGACGATATAACAACAGTAACAACTAATAATAGTACCGATGATGTTGATTGTGTTAAGCTGATGCACGTTACTCCCTTGTTCTCTTTGATATTAACATTCATGCAGTGTCAAACGTAACAATGGCTGGCGGCGGTCCGCTGGGCAGCAATTATTACGTTCATTTGGATTTAGTCGCGCCCGAACCCTTTCGGTCAAGGGTGATCCCGGGGGTCGTGACGAATTGGCTGTTCTCACTAGCTTAGTACCACCGTACAACATAGATACCCTCAAATATCATACATCGTTATCAAAATGTTTAAATGTAGGATCGAAGTGAAAAAATTTTCTTTTTGGTAGATATCTGTATGAAATAAATTTGTTGTTTTTTTAAATTGCTTTTGAACTGTGATCCGTCCAAAGTACATAATTATTTATTATATTATATATTAAGAATATTTTATAAAAAACTGCAACACTAATCTGTGTTTATTTCGTACTCGAGGCTTCTTGATCTTAAATTTACATCAAAAACTTTCCTCAAAATACAAAAGGTATAGAAAATAATTTCACTACAACGATAGGAAATTCTTTGAACATTTATAAAAAAATTAATTGCAAAAGATCAACATATTTTTGATATAAGGTAGTCCCGTTATACGAATTCCGCAAATTTTGGAACTTGGGTCAAACCTTTTAAATTGCAGACATAATGTATTTGTTATTACTACTATCGTTATGATATCATCACGGCAGATCTCTTAGGGAGTAAACAGGAAGTATTACGTGCCAAATATTTCTATGTGTGCATACCTGACGTTCTTCGTCTACAAGTACAATAAAAGAATTATCTTTGTTGCCACTTGTACATGATATAACTATACCTCTCTACCAATTTGCAGAACTACTAGATTGAGTTGTATTCGCTCCTCGAAATGCCTAGCAGGCATCCATTGGACAATCTCAATAGTTACGCTCGTTAATATTTAGGGATGCCTCGGACCCTCTGACCGAAAGGGTGACAGAAGGGTCGTGACGAATCGTTTGTTCTCACAGAAAATTAGTTGGATTAATGAATTTAGTTTGCATCCGACTTGCGATGCCGTGATAGTCGGGAGCTTTGACGAATTGCAATTAGAGGAAAAAGGAAATTCACGCCTAAGCCCCGAAAAGGTAGACAGTTAGAAGTTTTTAAGGCATACTGACTGAAAATAGTTTTTATTTGACGTATTATTATTAAAATTAGTTTGTAGTCATCAAGTCTCTGATGGGGTGGGCAATGAGATGTGATCCAACAGGTAACAGTAAACGATAATCTACGTAATAAGAAAATCGAAAGCAGGAAATGAAACCCACTTCACTACATATAGATACTCCTCGATATATCCGGATGCAAATTTGCACCGGCTCATTAGTTCCCGCCCCCAGCTCAAGACGAAATACAAGAAAACGGCAGCTAAGACGTTTGCCATCCATCTAATATCCAAGGATTAACGACGCTCTTTTAAACTTAATGCGAAATTACTTTCGAAGGTGGCACCGCCGTTGAGAATATCGAAATGTTTCGTATTTAGCGGTGGTGTTGACTCTTGTTAATATAAAATTTATTATTCCCAGCTAAAATCATTCGATCCTATTGTTCCTCTCTGGAATTGACCCAAACAATACCTTCATAATTTACCTTTCGATGCATCCTTCTTCTATACGGCAGATAAAGTCGTGATAACAAATGGTAACTAAAATAATAAAATAAACCGTGGCTCTGTGTAGCGACATATTTCATTAATAAATACAAAAGAAACATCGAGGTATCATACGGACTCACTTCGCAGTGTCCATACGTTATAGAGATAAAACAAAAGATTCGAACCCGTTGAATTTATGCGTTATCGAAGTTAGAGTGATGCGGAGTTGGAAACAATGGGCGATCGTGGCGCCCCATGCGGCGACGGACTGCGACACCGAGCGCATCGCATAAAGACATGTAGTGACATCTATTGCGGAGTAGGCTGAACTAGACGACATTGTTTTATAAAGTTGGTGACTTCTGATGAGTAATAATAATGATTTGTTTTTTAAAAACGTTAAATTTACACCTTGAATTTAGTCAAACAAAATAATAAATTAGTTTCATTGGATTTGATTATTACATATTAGTATTTTTTGTTCACTGTTTTAGACAATTTTAACCACCAGGTGCATACCTACTTCAATTTTTTTATTTTCCGCATAAAATTACTATTGATAAAGCCGAGAAACCCTCCGTAGACGATAAAACAAATGAAAAATGGAATAAGCTTTTAAACGAAACGAGCATTTGATATAACAAGAGTTATTCATTAGCGAAATAGGGTATTCGGGATAAAACGCGATGCGAGAAGCACGGACACATAACATGGAGTAAAAAGTTAAATAAGAAACGTCCGTCCAATGGAAAAGAGGTGAATTTTGGAGAAAATATTCATAAGCTGTCATCAGGCGACTGGACGGGCGCCAGATGCGGCAAACCGACGACAAAATATTTCGCAGCAAAATACTTACTCCAGCAAATCACCCCTCTCTTTAAAATCACTTTTGTAAAATGAGCAACGATGTCGTAAAGTTTTGAATATTAAGTTCGCGGACTTACAGAGTTATGAGCGGATGTGTATATTATATTGAAAGCGTTCGATAAAACTACCTTAATTGATTATTTGTCAACATTATTTACAATTCTTTACTCCGTTAGGTTGACATTGTCTATCTGACAGTGTTGTCAACTCGACAATACTATAACATCCGAAAAAACATTAAATGTTAAAACTATTATGTGCCTTCCTTACAATTAGTAGCCATTATTTAATAAATAAATGACTAAAATATTGTATTGTACTCAATGACGGCAAAATTTCAGGGAAGTGCTTAATTTTATTGGTAGCAACTTTGATATACTTTGGTAAAATGCCAAGTCTTTAATTAGATGTCTGAGCTAGTGCTTTCATTTCAAAACCCCTCCCCACACCCAGCCTCATTATAACAGAGAGTAGTGCTCACTTCCGGATATTTCCCTAAATGCGCCATTACAGTCACTGGCCCGTTGCGCCGTTATTTATGTCTCGCATTAAAAACAAAATGATATGCCTTCGCAGCTGAAAATCTAAAAAGAATAAGCAATAAAACGATAAAACCCAAATCTGATACATACTAGGGCCGTAATCTCCCGCAGGGCGTGCGAGAGGGACGGCGCTATACAACAGTGAAATGAATCCGATGCTACTGTTTCATCTCTCACCTCTATCGGCCGGCGATCTCTGAAGCGTCCTAACTCGTTCAACAATAAAAGAAAACTCAACCTTACTTCCAAGATTTAAACCGCCAATATCGAGTGCAGATTACAACAAATGGATTTGAGATTAATATAGTACGAGTGCCACCCTCGTCTCATACCACCCCATTCGGCGCTCAGCATTCAAATAGGAATCGAACGGATGACCAAAACATAATATCGTTGGAAGATTCAGCGGCCATAAATCAAATGAGAAATAATCTGTTTCAGAACGAGATAGTCGCCGATGCCGTGCCACCATAAAAACGCAAAACGTTTTGTCTGATTGAAATCGTTGCGTTACGGGCGGCTTTTTTCGTACCGCTATTTCCTTTTTATTTTCCTTGATGTATAATCAATGTGTTAACGGATGGCCGCCAAGCGAGGGCTTCGAGAGTAGATTTGCTACACAAAAGATTCTGATATTGAGTTTGAAAGTAGTTTCTCTTTTCTTCTTTTATGTTAATGGCACTTTCCGCGGCGTTCGGTAATGGTTCGTGTGAATAAGTGTCGCGTTTTCGTCGCAGTACCCACACTTGGATACACAATGCCGTTAGAATCAAACGATGATTGTGATCATTTTGTTCGAAATCTATTATTACGCATGTCTACTTAATATAATTGTCGCGAGACTCGTTAACAACATTTACATCTAGAATGAACAAAACACAAGACGTAGATTTTATTTGGAGTAAACACAGCATAATGTGAATCAGAGTGAGTGAAAATATAGGTTAGGATATAAGGGATCACAGTTAAATAAACCAAGACCCGTAATCGTAAAGTTTAAGAAGAGACAAGTATGTATTTATATTAAAATGTTAAGTTTCATACCCCTTTAATTATGTATGTGTAATAAAATTTCAATTTTAATCTTCAGTTGGAAGTGTTGATCCGGTAATATATTAGATTTTAATCCAAACGGACCGATTAGGCCGTCAAATTATAATTTGAAAAGTTCGATAATATACCCGAGCAGATTGCACCACATGTGGTCAACCTGTCTCATAACCGGCACATGCCATGCCTACCTTCGACAATTACCGCGTGAAAAAACATCAAGAATTTTCAACACCTCAACCGATATGCACCTTTGATAACAAGGCGTGAAAGCGTGAATTTGTGTGCATCTGATTTGTCACGGTCCCAGCCATCTGTTCCGGATGATAGTTATCGAAAAATTAACAATTTGTTTAAAGCAAATGAAGCGAGGTCAACCCGGCGATAAATTACGAGACCGTTTAGCGATGCCTCCGACGTTTATACTCACCGAATGTCACCTTTCCTGTTCGATGTGCGCTTATCTTTATAATCAGGGATCGAAATTTTAATCGATTTTTTATTGGTCGTCATGCGTCGGTGGACAGCTGGTATTATTCTCAGCGCATGTATTGTATGTTGGAAAATTTAGGAGTTTGTGCAATGTTACCATTTGTGCAATATTATTACGATGCAATATTTATTGTCTGTGCAATATTAAGACTATGCAATATTATTGATAGTGCAATGTTATTGCTTTTGCAATATTATATTTGTCAAATACAATTGACGGACAAATGTTAAATTTTATTTTGTTTTTTTTTGTCAATTAATTTAATTCGCTCAAAATTCCTGTACAAACTACTCAAATAGCTGAAACGAACTAAATCATTCATAACGACTTTCAAAAATCTTATTCGACTACACATTTCATTACAACCTTCAGCTGCGGTAGCTGTGACAAATAAAATGTTTCTATAAAAAAAAAGTAACTTATTCGCATATTACAATTTTACGCCGTTTTTATGTCTGTCTTAGCCGCGTTTAGTTACCTATTCGGCAGTTATAATTTTACGTCTTCGCAACGAGCTGCGTTTCATCGACACAGTTGGTACATTCGTGAAGTTTGACTCCACAGTTGTCAAGACGATTGGCACATTGGCAGTTAAAGTTTTTATTAACGTAACATTTACGATACGGTAAGTTATTTCGGTGAGGTCGGCATTGTGTTCGTGATAGCTCTTCATTTAGGTGTCATTAACAAAATGATATATTGAGGCAAATAAAAAAAAAACCAAATTAAACAGGGAGCCACGAATGGAGAGAATCGCATGTTGACAACTAATTATCAGAACGTTTGCTTTCTAACTTTTTTTTTCTGTATCGTGACTATTTGGATAATAAATCTTGGCCTAATGAGATATTTATGCGAGCCCGAACTCACTGTCAACGATTAATCCTTTTTCAAACGAAATTGTCGTCATTGTACCCTTACTTACCGTTAAGTATAGATTTTAATCGGATGATTGATCATTGATAGATATTGGGTATCCACTGTCAGTACTTGTTTCGACCATTCACTGAAATATTGTTAAGGATTACCATTATGAAACCATCATAGTTTAGCTTTGGTTTCTATTGCATTCAACAAGGTTACTAATTTGTAGTTAAACGCCGAGTACATTTAAAATCAGCGGATCATACAACAGAGATAATGTATATTTCTTCTCCAAACTAACTTCTATTTTAGTTTATTGTGTTATAATAATATAAGCCATCCATTTGTAATTATAAAGCCTTAATAATTTTAATAATTGTATCCTCATTTTACCGCTTTCTTTTCAAAATAGCCCACTAATTATATTGTTTTGGATTCAATCTGAAATCCCGTCGCAGATGATTCAATAAATGGAGACATCGCTATTGAAAAGTAGAAAACATTATTGAATACTGTTAATTTTTGTGCATAGAAACTATAATCGATAATTAGTTATATGGACCGTATCGCTTTTATGGACTATAGGATTGAGTAACCTACTCAATCAATAATACTCACTGAAGTATTTTTACTACAAGTTGTCTAGCTTTTCCTAAGAGCTAGTCATATCACACTGAGCTAAGTGAGAATACAGTGATCAATTATTGATATCAGATTCTTCATGTAGGTATGTATAGACATACCTACAACAAAATAAAAGAACCGCTTTTTAAATTTTTCATATCCATTTTTACATCATTATCATTTATTGCCTCTTTAATTTAATTATATTAATATAACGTAATATTGACACTAATTTATTTATAAAAATAGTATACTAGGTTAAATTTAATTTCCCACATGTCGCTAAAGATACTATCTATGTATTGATTCCTATCAATTGAAAATTATAGCCAATACTAGTGAGCAAATAGACTACCGCCTATACTGAAACGTGGTTTTCGATCAACATAAGGGGTGCATTAATTACGAAATACCTACGTGTATGTGTTTAATTGCCGTATAATGGTCGTTTAGTGGCACATAAATTAAGTAGATAAGCATCAGAATAGAGCCTTCACGGTACATGGATTTGTTTAATGGACAAAGTTTTTGTAACTAGTCTTTGTTTTGCGTCTGTTGTCATTTGTAATTGTAATTTATGCAATTGTATGAATGTAAGATACCTACACGTCAGGTCTAAGTACATACATATTTGGCGCTCGGTGCAACCTGCCTACCCCGTTAGGGACCTGGCATAATAATGTCATAACAATTAAATGTTTTTAATTTTTATCATTATCATAATTTACAGTTTTATCGTTATCAAAAAGGTTACTTAAGGCCATAGTCTGCTACACTGTTCTAGTGCGAGCTAGCAGACTCAACAGGCCTGACGATTAAATAACATTATATAACACATACTGTAGGTAGGTACCTACCTACATGTAATACGATTACAAGACGTTTTCATAGGGGAATATGAGAACAATTATGTATATCTATTAATGTATGTAGGTATATATATTTTAGTGCCTGTGTAAGCATACAAACCCTTTTTATTTTGAAAATTCATTTAATTTTTTATTAATACCCTACTTTTTACTGTAGAATATTATTTTTTTTTTTTTTTTTTTCGTCAGGAAAACTCAGGTCGAGTACCTATCGCCACGGGGCCG
>DWME01006752.1:0-13294 GCA_018244795.1 Parelbella ahira ahira
GCGCCATGGATTCGAACCCAGGACCCCCGGAATGAGAGGCTGAAATCTTAACCACTAGGCTACCACTGCTTTTTAATTATATTTACAACCACATATTCATACTATTGTTCTCTTCGATTCGTATTCGCATAAAGTGAAACGGATTTTTATTCCACGATTTTATTTCATGATTGAACGGACACGTTGAATATGTAATCGGTTAGGGTTTCGGGATGTATCATTCCAGTAAAAGGATACGTCAGGATGACGTAAACCTCCGTTCAAATCAATGTGGATCCTGCATGACAAGTACGTGGGGGTTGGTGAGCGATTTGTTCAAATCGGGAACGATGTATAAAAATAGGGGTGGTTTTTTTATAAATAGCCATACGAAAATTTACGATGTCGTTTGCGATTTGGCTTCGCGTGTGTCTCAGGTAGAGACCTAGGTGACGCGGTTAAAATTACCTCAATACGTCACCACGTAAAAATTATTAAAAAAAAAAAAATATCTTGGAAAATATCCATCTAATAAGCCTTGGAGAGAGCCAGTCTTATGGCAACCATATATGAGATATACATCATAAATACAAAAAGTATATTTATATAGATAACTTCTATTCATTTTACACCTAGACACAGACACTACTTGTGCTTATCACACAAATATTTATAAAAATGTAACATCACGCCTGTTGTCCCCGAAGGGGTAGGCAGAAGGATGTACTACACCCCTACATTTCACCAGTTACGTTTAAGTCCCATGGAATAGGTGGTGCGCCTATAACCATACACCGGGCACTGATCCAGACTCCGAGGCACTACTAGAAATTCTAAATCAGAAAAATCCAATAATACCCTACCCGGGATTTTAACCCAGGACCTCCCGATCGGCAGTCGCGCTTGTAACTGTTCGACCAACGAGGCAGACAAATATTTGTCCTGAATAGAAATTGAATTCACGGCCCCGGGCTCAGCGGTCAAGTCACCAATTACTGGAACAACGAGTCTATCATTTAATAAATACTGTTGATATATCTAAGGTAAATAGGTATGTTCTCTATGGTAAACGCTCTCTATACTATATGCACTCTTTATTAGGACCGGAGTAAATTTTATAAAAATTAAATGTTTTATTCACTCTCTGTTACACATTTTACTTTCAATTAAGGTTATTTTCCAGCCTCGTCAAAATATTATCATAATTAGCTTCAAAAACATGGTTCGTTTGCTTCCCGTTTCATATTAAAAACTTATTACAGCTGCAGGTGAGCAGTGTAATTGAGACCGGAATTTTATACTAATGAAATTTTATTTCAAAAATATGTTCAAGATTGTTAAGGATACGGATTACATAACATTTATTAGCTGATGAGATATTTCCTTAAAAAGCATTCAAACTAATAGCCGCAAACTTATGATCTGGAGTATTATGTCTTCCAAACTTGAACCCTAAATTTCCAAGTCTTCTCACAATTGCCCCTTTCACGGTAGGCGTAATAAGGCCTTATTACAGAAAATTTATTGGTCCCGGCTTTTCTACGGATTTACAATAGTCCTCGCGAAATTTATAACTAAGGGGCCTTGTAATGATAAAGATTTTTAACGTACATTCAGTATTATTTATACATCTTAATTTAATTCCCTTTCCTCTTCTATCTTTCTCTTTTTATCAACACAAAATTAATTATCATTATCTGGTACGGCAATCTTATTTTCCTTAATGTTTATGAAATGTATATGTGATGTATTTTGTTTCTGAATTTAGGTTGGATAATTTTAAAGGAAAATTTCTTTTGCATCCTTAACACGCGTTCTCTCCTAAAAAGTTGACTTAGTAAAGTTAGCCTTTTATATTAGTTCTTCGTTGTTCTTGTGTTTCTTATTTATTATTGTCTCTTTGCTGTTTGGATTTCGCAGTAGCATGTGCAACACAAAAAACATAATTTCGTTTAAGTTTCGTTTCGTATAAGGAAACAAATTTCCGGTTTTTCAAAATTAAATTCAAAATATTCGCCATTGAATGTTTGTTCTTCTCTGATATTATAATTATATTCTGGAGTATTACAATGATATCATAATAAAAATTGATTGGCATTAAACATGTGAGTAGTTTTATATTTCATTCGAATACAGGAAAAATTTTTGCCGCTTCATAACATAATATGTAGGTACATAGATATGAAAATATTGTTTCGCAATAAAATTTTCGCTCAATAGAATTACACTCTGTTTTCTCAAACAGAATACATTTTATGACCCAAATATCCATACATTTTGATACGTGAATTATTTTCGGTGTTACAGTACAATATCTTATGTTACACGGTATATACACAATGGTATCGCGCCATAAATCATATACCAGAGAGCTATAAAATTATAATATGAATGAAAATTCAGATGTATTCCGATAATGTATCAAGATGTGTCTACATAAGCATGAACCTTATACATTATTCAATTTAGGATTCAAATTGTACGTATATGGCCAACAGGTAAGAATAATGCTCTAAGACTATGCAACATTGTGTCTGCAAGCAAGAGAGTTCGAAACATTGCTAAGAGTGTAAGATAACTTTATTGGGTACGGCAAATATACTTAAAACAGTGTAAAAACTCTTGTAGTAACATTTACAGAAGAGAGTAGTAACTCTTGTAGTAACATTTACAGACATCTTCACGTCTTAGTTGCATTTATCGGAATGCCTCATATTCGTCCCAAGCATTTAGTTATACATAGCTCGAGGGCGTAGCCATTGTTAAACAATGTGTGTTCCAGAAAGCGCCACAACAATCAAAAGACTTCTAGGGTGTTCTTTAATCCGAGACTCCTGTTACAATGATAAGATTTACGGCCATACTGTGCCAGACCGACCCAATGCGTGTAAGCAACAAGCTTGTTAGCCATAACAGCATGATGATAATATTTTCAAGTAACTAAATCAACGTAGGTACATAAAGCTACTCTAAAATAGTCCACCTTGATTATCTTAAGATTATTTTCAATCTGCAAATGCAAATGCCTGAGGCCTTAAAGAGAGAGATAGCTGTAATTTTAGCATTCTAAACATGTTTTGTGAAAAAAAGATGCTCCACGCTAATTATAATGAGAAGGAGTAGAGGAGTTCTGAAGTTTTTTATGTAAACCTTATATTTGAAATTATTTTGTACGCGAGATTTTTATATTTCACTGGAAAGGTCTTCCAACGTTTTATGCATGTACGAGTATACACGCAATGCTTCAAGATAATTTTGTATATTCTTTCACTTCTGGATAGTCTCTATGAACTTTTGGGATATTCCAAGGTCTCCAAAACTAGATAAGAGTCTTTTGCAAAAGAGTTACATATATTATTTTTTTAATTACGATATGTTTACATATATAGCTACATTTTTTACGTTCTTTAAAGTATGTTTTTGTCAATCCATATGTAGCCAAATTGACAGATAATGGACTTTCATCACCTTCTCATTCCGACAGAAGACTTACATACACCCAATAGTGAAATTACATACCAAAAAATATCAATCCATCAAAACAATAAAAATGGAAATAAAATTGATGAACAACGAAACTTGCTTTTTTATCCCTCCCATATTTGCAAATCGTTTTCGTCTGCAGTCACTTCTAACTTTAACCAGAAAATTTCAACCAAGGTGTTATTTGTAATTCTAGGTCAATTTTATTGAACCGAGAAAGTAGTTCTCACCAAATGTTAGCCACAAAGCTATATGGACACATCCAATTTTATTTACTTCCGCTTGGGACAGGACTGATTACAAACGAGATTTTCAGTGATCTCCCAAACGCTTTCCCAGTATTCAGTGCAGTAACAGCAAAGCCTGTATCAGCACTGCAGTAAAATTTATAGCAGACAAGCACAAGGCTTTTTCATAGCGGTTATATTATTCGCAGATTTTTTTCATTTAAAATTTAGTGCTCCTTTTTTTTAAACATAACACCTTCTTTTATAACATTAACAAAATGTTGTGAATTATGTAATTTATATTCTATAATTATGTCTACTATATCATTTATCTTTACTGGCATTAATATGAGATAAAATCAAGATAAGCTTCACGAATAAGTTTAACCTATTACAGGATAGATTTATGGCAGTATTGCCAAATGAACTTTAATACATTCATTAGTTCGTTTTGTAAGCTAACATCTAGAAAAGTGCACGCAAAATAAATAAATCTGTGATGCCTCTCAATAATTCATTCGTTTGTACGTTAAGGTCTTATACAAAGAGTTTGCGATTCGAAATGTTCTAACGTTTCGTTTCCATAGCTAACATGCTTAGCCTTAAGCCGTTCTAAATTTACCCGCTGGAGCCGTGTACCACAAAATCTGAAACGTTTAACCGTGAGGCTCAGGTTCAAGTCAAATTTAACATCGGTCGGCCTTTATACTGAATAAATTAAACCTGCCGGGCCTCATTACGAACTACTTAAATAAATTGACTCTGGAATTTGAAATTTGCGTGAAATTTATCTAACTAATTTATCATGTACGCTGTATTAACCTACATGACCGTAAAGACTTAAAGTTCATATTTGTTAGGTAAAATAGGATTTACTAAAATCTTATTTTAAACCCATCAGATCCCTAAGGAATAATGCTGTGTTGTCAGATATGAAAATAATTATCCCATACGTTTACCCTCTATTCGCGGAGTAAGGGATAAAACGACCGCGGGGCATGAAACAGTTTAACCCCCTCATTTTTCATCTATGACATATTCAAGTTTGGTAAGAACTTGCGTTATCAAGACAAACGATAAGAATGTAATATAGTGAGGTAAATTTTTGTTTTCTTTGCAGTGAGAAGTTGTTCTTTGGTGTCCCAACCATGCCCAGCGTGGGAATCATTTGTATAATAATAATATTAATACCTCTCAGTACCAATCCAGACTCCGAGCTGCTACAAAATTCCAATAGAATCCGATTCTAGATTTTTGCCAAGGACCTCGATCAGCAGTCAAAATTGCAAGCACTGGATCAACGAGGGAGTGTAACATCATCATCATCATTAGCATTATTATCATCATCAATACTTCGCGTTCCAATGTGGGAGACGAGTCTTCCCTCAGGATGAGAACGGTTAGGGGATAGTCCTTAATTTGTCGGAAAGTTGTGTATTTTACCTCAAGTTTATCAAAGGTATCCTCGCTCGCTATCTGCACACATTTCGACATACGAGTTATTTTAGATTCACCTTTATCTGCGCCTATCCGCACAGGATCAATGTAAGCTTCGGGCCTTCTCGAATTGTCAGGAACAGATCTATGTCTGGCAAAGTGGCTTGTAAAACTTGCATCAAAACGCGTTTGTATATTGAAGTGTGCAAGAATATCCGCGGTCTAAGTACAAATATAAAGAGTTGAACCACGGATTGAAAGCTAGTACCACTCATCAACTTTTTTATGATTCATTGTTGGACACGGGTCTCCACTGAGAACAGGGTTAAATCCATAGTCTGCCAGGACTAGGATAGCCAAGCGTAGGTTAACTGACTTTAAACGCCTTAGAAAACATTTATAAGGAACTCTAAGGTACAATTGCTCTCTTAATATGGTTTCCTTTATGGTTATGGCAAGTGATATTTAATCTTAAATCAGCATATAATTTTGTATTGGCATAGGTTCATTCTAAGATCTGAATATTGTACTATCGAATTAGCGAGTTGAATTATAAAACTTTACTACTTCTTGGCTAGTTGATATGACCAAATGGATCTAACCCAATTTTACCTAAAATAAGGTCTTGTAGAAACAGTTGAATTGTATAATACAGTCTGAAAATAGAAAAATTGAAAAAGTTTAATCATTAAAATTCCGCGAAGAGGAAAGTGTTAGCCAACGCAAAATTATTTTCTGAATTTTGAAGGTCTTCAGAAAACAATAAAAAATATTTTCCATTTATATACTAGGGAAAAAATGTGTTTTAATAGAAAATTATAAAGTCTAATTTCTCTATTGCTTTTGTTGTCAAGTTTTAGTGTGAGACCTAATTTATGGTCTATTATTAGATGGCCTGGATAATTTCTTCAACTGGGAAAGCCAGGATAATATTTTAGTATTCTACTTGAGTTTTAAATAAACTATAAAACCAAAAACTATTTCCCAAGTATTCCTACTAATTTTTTATCATATACGACCATCCCCTTCATGATCACTAAACTGATTTATACATGGGACACATCAATTACAAAGTATCACACAACATTTATATTTAGTTTACACGAAATAATTACATTTTTAACTCCTCACATTTATACCTCCCGATAATACCTTACAGAGTTTGTCCAAAAATTTTAAATCAAACAAAACAACCCGCTTGAAAATTTTTCAAACTTCAAAAGTCCGAAAAACGTGTTAATTTTATAGGGCAATGTTTCCGCAACAAAAGGTCCGTCCATGACAATACCCCGATTTAACCCTAAACCATCCTCGACCGGACACACTTCTCTTGTCCCTCATTTATTTTTGGGGAAAACATGGATACTTCTTCTAACTCCAGTACTTCCCTTAATGAGACGTGCTCATCCGAATTTTAAGCCAATATACACATAAGACCGCGTTGTCGTTGTACTTTGGAAGAACAATGTTCTCGTCAAGGTATACAAATAGCGAACGCACAAATAAGACACCGGATAGCCTATATAGGTTTATAAACCATTATTTTCTTCAAAGGACATGAATCTTACACCATTGTCTGCAAATTTTAAGCCCGAGTTAAAACTCAATGGTCACTGCGTGGCACGAGTAGGCTCAACATTAGTGCCTTCACTTATTGCCAACACTATAAAATCAAGGGACTAAAAACTTAAATAAAATAACTATCGTTTACGCTGATTCAATATTTCTATCCTAAACCGTAGTCCACGTATGACAACGGACGAATTTTCAAATGTTAATAAATATTTAATAAAAGAATGAAAGGACGAACTAGCGAATGAATGAACGAATGCACAACCGAACCAAGAAACAAATAAACAAAGCCTTATTTCAGTTATTAAAACATTCACATAATATCACAATTGTTGCTCATCAATTCTGATCAATACATCGGGTTAATTAGGTTTATTATGATTAGGTCATTATCATTATCATTAAATGTGAAATAATGAGAAAGGTTGAGGTAATTGATTACCATTCCAACCAAGGGCGTGCCGGGAGACTTCGTTTTATAAGGGCTATTAAATTTCGGAGATGACCATAAGCCCTTTAAAAGCATTCGCCAGTAATTTGGTCAATAATCTGTATAAAATGCGTCTTGTTGAATACAGCCGCAGGAGCTATCCGACAATGATGATTAAGGTTTTGTAGGCTAGTACTGTCCGGTGATTTTGTCGTCATTGATAAGTTGCCTGACTTTCTCCACTAATATATGTGTGACAGTATGATATGTAGTTTTAATGCTAACATTTTATGAAAATAAGTTATATTCCCTTCGTACATCTTTTATTATTATGTACTCGAAACGTAACATCACGCCAGTAATCCCCGAAGGGGCAGGCATGGGAGTGTAGTACACTCCCATGTTTCACCAGTTTCATTTAAGTGTCATGGAACAGGTGACGTGCCTATTGCCATACATCGGGCACAATTCCAGACTCCGAATCACTACTATTTTAAAATTAGAAAAATCCAATAGCACTCGACACGGAATTTGAACCCAGGACTTCTAGATCGGCAGTCGCGCTTTTCAACCACTCGACCAACGAGGTAGACAATAATAAAATGTGTAACTTTCGTAACGCTTTATAAGTTTAAAATTCTCCCCGACCGTATGTATAACACACACATGAATGACGAAGCGGTTACTCATATGCCGCGCCTGTAAAACTAGGTTACATTTACAAGCGGAAACTATGTAAATAAATATAAATGAAATACCGATGATAGCGCTTTGTAGCGTTATGGAATTCGCGCCGCTCTTGTTTCTGATCGCTACAATGTAGAGCTCTCACGGTAAATAGGCTTCAGATATCTAAATATTTTCAAGATTTTATGAAAAGATTTCCAATGAAATAGGGTAAGGTTACTGTCTTAATATTAACGTATCATATTGATATTTCTATTAGTAGTTATAAAAATGTAGAGGTATATGATTTTAGGAGTAGAAAACAGAATAACATGGGTTGGTATTCAGTATACAATAGCAAATACATAATTATCATTATAATTACCTTATAACGGTTAAATGTTGGACACGGGTCTCATCTCAGAGTGAGAAGGGTTTATAGTCTGCTACACTGGCCAAGTGCGATTTGGCAGACCTCACACGCTTCAAGACAATTTAGAGAATTATAAAGATATGCAAGTTTGTTCACGTAACTTGTTATTTTTTTTTTTAGTATCATACGTCATATTAATAATATCCTATATATTATTTAACGTAGTATTGTGAGAAGTTCGCAAAACTAACTCATGACCTTGGAATAATGAGTTATTCAAACGCATGTTGGATCTGTTATTACCAGGAATGGAAAATTATTCCAGAAAGTAAACGGGAAACAATTCCTTTAATCGCAAAATTACACGGAGCTGATTAATTTAATTATGTTCCATTAAATCCCTTGATCGTTCCCTCTGGAATTCAAAGGTAAGTGTGACGTAACCTTCGGAAATATCATTATAAAGTAATAATTTAATTGTGTGACGTCATCTATCTTCTTTATTATCGACTACAATATGATGTTCGGCTAACTACAGAAATGGAAATATTTATGGAATGGCTAATTTTAAAGGGTTAGCACGCTAAAGTGGCAATGGGCTGGTCATCAAGTGAATACTAGAGTGGAGACTGTGTCTCGGCAAACGTTGTGGAGACCTTTGGCTCGGCGGGATGATGATCGGCGAAAGGCTGCAGGCAGAAGCTGGATGTGACAAGTCGAGGAGAGGGCGCGATGGCGCTCCTTGGGGGAAGCCTATGTCCAGCAGTGGACTGAGATCGGCTGATGATGTTGTTGTTGGCAAAATTTAGTTACAATTTGAATTGTTCGATGAATTCATCATTGCGCAATCGTTTTCTCTTCCTTGTCGGGGCGTTGAGTTTTTTCTATTTCCTTTTGAATGTTTTACGTTCATTCTAATTTATACTTCCCTAATAAAAATGATTGCTCATTTTTATACAAAGGAATTTGTATATTATTTGGATATTAGACAAATTAAACCATCCACGGTGCTCTCGGGCGATATTTAAGTCGTTTTGTATTAAAATATTTTCTGTTCTTCCCTAATATCAGAAACGTGACATTGAACCTACCTGGTATAATATCATTACTAAGTTACTGTATTTTCAACAAGATAATAGAAATACAGTACTTATTACCCAACGTTATAAGATAAACACTGGAAAAATTAAGAAACAAATTGAAGATCGTACTGAATTCGCTTAAGTTTTTGGCACAGAGTGGCATTTATATTTTAAGGTTTAATCTTCGTATCAGATGTCATTCAAACATTTATTGATATTTGGGGCGGATGTCACCGAAACTAGCATGCTTTTGTAACGAGCCAATATAATATTTTTTTAGAATAAGCGTATCAGGTCTGGAAAGATGGAAATACATGCTACTCGATACCCTTTTCGTACCCGTAATAGAACTAGTGATTGTACAATAATAAAGGCTTTTGCGCTAGCAACATTTAATATACAAATATAATTCATTCTTAATTGTAAATTGGACATATTCAATACATATAATTAAACAATATTTCTCATTCCATTTTGTACGTATAAGTATTACAATAATATATGAAAGATGTTGTTCAACCCCATCCATATTCTCATTTATTCGTTTTTTCTACCCGAAAGGTTACTGGAAGAGAAAGCATTTCTAGCGCTATGAACACCTATTGTACACTATTATTATCAAATTTTCATATAAGTTTTTATTCGGGCCAGGTACTATATCAATATAGAAACTATTTTTTTATTCTCATAATATCGTTAATTTTTTTTGGAACGATGCGCTGGAATATATTTTTAACTTTTAAAGTCCTACGAATTAAGTAATTGCATCGTTGAATCTAACCACGTATCATCTAACCACCAGGTTTTGCGAAAAGCTTAACTTCCACACTGCCATTGCGTCATTTATTTAAATTTTGTCTCTAGCGGAGAGCTTGCTTGAGACGTCCTAATTAGCTCTTAATTTATGTACATCATAAGGGTGTTAAAAACGAAAAAGGAACACGAAAATAGAGGTATAAAATATAGTATAATTTATCTACTTCAATGTCTAAAAAAAACGGGAACATCACTACTGTAATCCAAAAAATCGATAGGAAGAGAAGTGTAGTACCTTCCCACGTTTCACCAATTACGTTTACGTCCCACCATGGAATAGGCCACGAGCCTATTGCCATACACCTGGCATACGTCGAAACTCCGGGCCAGTACTAGAAAATAGAATAACTAAGAATGTTCGACTCAGGACTTCTCGTTCATCAGTAGGGCTTGCAACATTTTTATTAGATGTTATATATCACATTACAAAACTAAAAAAAGTTATATCATCCAATAAAATTTTACGCTCTCTATCACCCTTTGTACCACTAAGCTCATTTTTACTATTCTATAATATTGTACGTTGTAATGTTTGTTAGAAGAAATATACAGTAAGACTGAGAACGGTAGATACATGATTATCTTTTTTCCATAAAACTGTAAGAACTATCATAAATATTTAAAATAACATCTCTTGTAGAGCCTGTGCTTCGCTAACCAAATGGATGATAAATTAAAAAACATACAGCTTTACCCATTTGCATAAATATCTCTGGCACATTTTCTTACATATAATATATTATCCCCTCAAGAAATATTAAGGTATTATTTTGACTAGATTTAAAAGCGTTCCAAAAACCGTAAGCATGAAAATTCTTACAGCATAATTCTTTAAAGCCTCGAAGGTAAAGCGTAGTGGGTCTGACGTTGACTGCTCGGTCCTCTGGCGCAAGATGCATTAGTGTCGTCTTGTTCGGTAAGAGTGTTTGAAAAGAGTTCCCGCATAAAAGTCATAAGATGTTTTAATATCAGTCTATCATAGAACTAATCTTGTAAAATAACTCCGTTAACATTTTCAGATATATCGACGTTTTCATTTATTTCTGTATTATAATAATAACTTTTGTATTTTTGACCAAATTCAGCCAATTATCTGATCGCAAAGTGGTTTTTTTCACCTAACTTGTACAGAAATAGACCTGACGCTAAGGATTGCTAAGTTGCAATATCCAAGCAGTGACCAGTGCATTACCGGCTTTCGCTTCGAACAGGCACAGAACAAATACTCATTATTATCACACAAATATTTGTCCTGATTGCGATTCTAACCCAAAAATCTAGGCTCGACAATTAAAATCACCAACTATTAAACTGATGGGAAGCTACCACCAGTTCAAAAACAAAATACTAAAACATGATTAACGTAAGCTATATTATATCAAACGAAGATAACATTATTCTAAAACTTATTTTATCTACCTACCCCGCAATTCCAAAGCCTGTTCAGACGTGAACAAATGTAGGACAGTCGTGATCACATTCAACTGATAACACTTGTCATGTGTTATCTTTCAGATTGTTGGTGCTGCCCTTGTTATGTGCGTGCTAAAGTGGGTATTTTCTAAGTATTTGACCGTATTTCGTGTAAAGTATTTGACCGTGGACAGTATTCGAACTTTCTGGTCTAAGCGGTCTGGTCTGGACTGGTATAAATGTGTCTGGTTTTGAAGTATTTCACAAAATTAATATGCAGACATTAGACATGAAGACATTTTTAAGTCTCTCTCCTCTCTCCATCCACCCTTAGGCCTACCACCAACAAGTACAGAATAATCTACGACAGGAGAAGTTTTATAACTGCATGGACATTCGAAGGCTCGTCACGGTTGTTCCGGTAATCCAATCGTCAATCTCGCTCCGATACGCACACGCGGGGACGTGATCTGCTCGCCGCGGTTGCAAAATGAAGCGATAGCCTCATAGTTTTGTTTGATAAAGTATTCACTGTCATCGGAATCACAGAGCGTATCTAAATAGCCGAATTTCCCCGCAGAGGTAGGCAGAGGAGTATATTGCGCTGTCACGTCTCATCAGTTTTACGTATCACCATAGAACAGGAGGTAAGCTTGGTGCCATATGCGAGCTACTTCTAGGTATTTTGAATTAGAAAAATTTAATAATACCACCCCAAGGATCGAATCCAGGACCTCCCGTAGCAGTCAAAATAGTATTTAGGGATAGCATAATATTATATTATCCACTCTCATTGTCACACATTATTATGTCAGTCCACTGTTGGACATAAGCCTGTGCCAATGAGCGAGCTCCATCGGGTCCTGTCCTCATCGTACCGCATCCAGTTTCTGTCAATACTGGCTGGTAACAAAATAAAAATAAAACAGGACTTTGCTGTAAAGTCTCTATACACAAATCTATTTCAGCAGCCGCGCCGTGGTTACCGCAGCGTAACAAAGTGACAACCACTGAAAATATCCGCGAATTTTTCAGCGTGAAAACTTTTCCGCTTTTTGTCAGTTGGTTTTTTAGTATAAAATCAAGGTTACCACTAAGTATGGTTATCTAGTTAAAGTACATTATTGTACTATAATTGTGTACTACATTATTGTACTATAATTGAATATATATATTGTAATATTGAAATTGTCGTTTAAAAAAATCATTTGTACTGCAGTAGAATAAACGAAAGAAGAGAAGTGAGAAAGAGATGAGAAAATGTGATTTGTAGTATGTATCAATCATTATTTGATTGATATAAAATATAATTAAAAAACTAAAACTAAATTTGATGGACGGCTTGTTGCTCAAAATGAAATGTTTTGTGTCGCGCGAGACACAATGTCTCGCTGGGTTCAGTCTGCCAGTCGTGCGTGACATGCAGCACCTAGTACTAGAATAATAATTCCTTTCAAATCTCGGATTTCTTCTTAAAACATGAATTTTATTATATATTTTTGTTTATTCATTTATTAATATTTAATTGTTTTCCACAATAGTCCATTGTCATTCTTTATTAGTGAGGGTGACAATTTGCGAAATACACTTAACAAAACATATTTATTAAATTATTATTAAATCGTCACACCCGATCACTTACGGGGTAGGGCACGGAGTTCCAAATAGCTCTGTCCTTACAGACCTATCGAATTACATTGTCGTTTGCATATTGACAGGCAGTTGTGTGTTCAGATTGAACAAGCAATGATAGGTTAGTGGTTAAGAATTCAGCCTCTCACTCCCGGGGTGCTGGAGTAAAATCCATGGCACGCAC
>DWME01006753.1:0-13294 GCA_018244795.1 Parelbella ahira ahira
AATCCTGTTATAAAAACCCAATAGTTCCCGACCCGGGAATGGAGTCCAGGTCTAGAACAGTTAAACGCTAGAATCTTTACGTTATACTTTGAAAGAAGTCCGTTTTTAAAAAAAGTTTAACAAATTGCAATGAGAAAAAAATACTATCTTTTTTAATATTTGTTGGTTGTCATTTACTGTATAACACCTAACATATTTACCCCAGTTTTAAATCCTAATTATAGTTTTAAAAACATATGACAATAAAAATCAGGCGTATATAAAGCATTTTAAATGATTTAATAAAATTATGTTATTTAATTTTTCATCTATTTTCTTATGTTAGGTACTTATGATGATGATATTATTTAATTTTTCATGTATTTTCTTATACTTAGTAATAAAAGTACATAATGTGTTGCAATTTTTGTAAAATTGAAGACGGACCGATGACTTACTAATACTGTCGAATTCTAGTTCACAGTATCCCTAGTTACTTTGATTAAATCTATTGTCATAGAACATGTACTTATTCAAAACTATTTGAAAGAAAATTGTATCCCCGGATACATCTCAGGAAGGAAAAGGTTAATGTAAGAAATAAAGACGTGCAAACCACTACACGCGTTCCATCCAAACAAAATAGCTTCATAGTAATTAGAGCGTGCAACAGGCATAGTCATGTCAGTCCTTTTGCATCCCATATAAGGCTAGAGATGACGAAAATTTTACATCTAGTTGCAGTTTTCTGGCAAAGTAAATACTTCTTACACTGTTATTCTCTACCAACAAACGATTAAATGTATTCGCGATACTTATTGACCTCTCTGGAGGCCTTGAATATATAACATGCTAGCTGAGTTGTGATTCTTGCTGTCCGAAACCCATGAAAGTCATCATTAAAATTGGCAGCTGTCCAAGAGCGAGCCACGTTCGTTGCTTCAACGGCCAGATCGTTTGCGACATGCCAACTCAACAACGCCACAAACGCACGTATAAACCTCAATTTTGTACCGGGACGTAAATCAAATGTTCAACAAATTCTATCCATTCTCATCTCAACGGAATCCGCTTAATTTGTCTTTTTTAAGCGGAAACTCATTAGGACTGGCTCGGTATTTTAATTACAATTCATAATTAATGAACTCTCCCGTGCGCGGAACATAATAATCATTATCCCGATTCAGGTTTCCATTTTGTACATATGTCGTTTACATTTTAATTAAAGTGATTATAGTAGCGTTTTTAACGCTTGGCATCTATACCATCTCTCAAAAGAGTGATGTTCTATGTTTGATACTCTACGATTGACAGAGAGGTGTCATCTTTAAGATCTAATATGTAACGCCTTATGACGTCATTTATTTGACGATTCCAACTGTTATAAATTTATGACAGCAATGCAAAACTTCGGAAGAAAGCGATAGTACAGTAAACTAGAATGCAGAGGAGCTGTGGGTTTGATTCCGATCCCGGGGAAAATATTTAATACATCAGCTTGCGTATTACATCTGTCTGACTGTAAAACTTAGCTGGTTTATTTACTGTCTAGTTATAACAGAACAGGTTCTGTCTTATTTGAAATGAAATATCTAGTCGTGTTTCTGTCGTTGGAAAACATTGTTGCCATTATGTAAAAAATCGCGCACATTACTTCTCTCAAGTAGATCTGTATTCACAACGTACTCGACAATACTGTTAAATTGGTGCCTGACAGCTAAACGCTTGAAAAAAAAATTATTCACCCGACCCAATCGTAACAAATGTAACCAACAGCTTATTGTTATTATAAGCTCGAAATTTCAAACAAAAACATTCATACAATACCTAACGGACCCGCATACAGCAAACAAAGAACCATATCACAACCCTTCGCTATGGCAGTAACTTCCTCCTGTCCCAAATATTCCCGCGTTAGGGGTACAAATGCTCATTTTAACCAATAAAAGTATATACACGGCGGACACCGACGCGTGTAACCCGTCCAACGCGAGTCGGTATGCGCAATGAATTCTTAGGCTCGGTCTGTTGAGCCCTATCAAAAATTTTTAATAACGATTTAAGTTAAAGTCCTTTAAAAGCCTCATTGAGATAATTTCGGTTCGCCTTTAGTAGTATCTCCAACAACATATCGTTACCGTGATTCAGGTAACCTCACAGCGACATCTGTTAGGTGGTTGAACAAACTGCTACCTCCAATCCAGGGTCTGCATCCGACTTTTAAACACTCCCTAATAACAAAACACATTATACATGAGATATTAATTATGAGTAACCTAAAAATGTTTTTGTCTCAAATTAAAGCTAAATTAAAACAACTAAAAGACATTAACAAATATTAGATCAAGAAGATAGAACGATTTTATTGTATACTTTATATGAAATATATTTATATTAATTTTTATTTATATTCCCTGTTCAAAGTGATTATTCCATGTAGAAACAAAATATTGTATATTATGTATATATAGATACAATTTAGTACGTACATAATTTTGTCTAATTACTATACGATTATTTAAACACCGAAAATTAGCTGATTGCAACGCCACCTGTAACGTTCAAACCGAAATAATTTCGCTATCGTCCATTATTTATCTAAAATTGATCCAACCCCACCAATCCACCCCGCAACAGAAATTTATCAGTTACTACTATTTAGAATAACGAAAAGAAATACTACAATAATACGTTATCCATAGCACGTTTTCACAGTCGTTTGTACTCAAGCTCTTAAGTGTAAGTAGCAATGGATGATAAAACATTTTTAACAAAAATTGTCGTTGTCAACAATGATCTTTCTTAACACGAAAGTCACGACTATAACAACGAATGCAAAGGGAACTAAATAACAATTTAGCTAGCAACTGAAATAAAAATATAAATTATGTATGAATATTTTGTAGAATTGAATAATATATTATATACAAAAATAATATATTTTATTATAATACCTTCGTTTGTAGCGTTATTTCAGCATATATGTAGTTCACCGTGTTTGTCTTCGGAAGAAATTTTCCCAAATACAGTTCCCTGCTAGGTATATAATTTAAATAATAATTACACGCACCATTTAGATCTGAATATTTATATGAGTGTTTAATGGTGCAACACGTGTACGAAAGGTACTATAAAAAACCTTATTACTATATCTAGCTGTTGTAATCTCATACATGAATAAACCTTATAAACAACTATACTTTGAAAAGGACGAGGGTCACGGTGTAATGAATCTTCCAGCCAATCGCGGTAAGAGCAGCCCTGCTAAACTATTCCTTCTATCGTCAAAATAGACCTTCATCTATATTTATTTATAATACACGACTTTGATTATCTTTGAAATACAAGTCGAAATACCATTCTATGTAAGACTTAGACCAGCTCAACACTACGTCTCCTGATTGACCTTTCATGTGCGTGTTCTTTTACACCATATGGTTTCGACACGACATAGACACATGAGGAAATAAAATTTACTGTTAAAATTATCGGAAAATATAGCAACAGGCAGGAAAGCATCATTCTTGTTGTCAACGTTTACTGTAAACTGACGCGAGTTGAGATTTACATTGAAAAATAACAAATTAGCAACGAATTCACAAATGAGAAATTATTATTGCTTTAAAATTCTGTTTCTCTTCTTTTAGGGATTTAAGATTCAAATCTGGCCACGCATATATACAAAATTGTCTGGTCTAAAATTAAATATCACTTGCTGGAACCTACCCATGTCCTCTTAAGTGTAGAAAGCTTGCGATGCCGCCCTTAGCCACCATGTCAGACTATGGCCTTAACTCTTCCCATTCTGAGAAGGACCAGTATCCAACTATGACACAATGAAAGGGTTAATTTTAATAATAATCTTATTCAATTAAAGATTATATAGAGAATTGTTGTAGCGAAAGAACTTTATTTGAAACACAAATACGAGTATGAATCTTGTCGAATCTTAAAACAGATAGTGAAGCACGTAATAGAAACACGGCAGATTTTCAAGTATAAAGATATTTCGCACTCCGTGCTACCTGTCAGGGACTTCGTGTTAAGATATATATGGACATAATTATGTAAAAATGATTTCAATTTTACTTTGAAATAAAATAATATCTTTAAATTTCCTATATTAAACGAATTTTTTTTTTAACAAATGAATTTGTTTTTATGTTACGATTGCGTCGTGTCGCAACTTACAAATGTGCGTGTTGACATTTCACGGATACTGTGTCTCGTAAAAAGACACGAGCGTGCTCTTCGCATAAACTGCGCTAAGTGTTATGTTGTGTAATACATACAGAGTACATATTGGAACACGTGTCATTTATGTAGAGACGATATATTGATACACGTTCGTTGTGCTTGGTTTTCTTATGGATGATCGTAGACACGACTTGACATAAAGTCACGCCTGCAATCACTGAAGGGGTAAACAGAGGATGTGGTACACTCCCACGTTTCACCAGTTATGTTCACGACCCGCCATGGATTAGGTGACGACGCTGTTGCCATACACATGGTACATTTCCAGACTCCGGGTAAAAGAAATTTCTACTAGAAAATCTAAATAAGAAAAACCCAATACTACCTAGACCCGAAATCGAACCCAGGACCTCTCGATCAGCAGTCGAGGTTGCAACCACTCGACCAAGGAGGCAGTCGCTGTGATTGCGATGATGACGTATGATTATATACAGCTTTCAAAAGTATGTTATGAGCATTGCTATTACTTTATTTCTTCTTTCTTAAAGAAAGTTGTATGTTTTTCCCAAGATTCCCGTTTTTTTTGGGAATCGAATTAGAATGCCTCGTAATAATAACAGTTTTGGCAGAAGTTGCGCGAGTACTCGTGCCTACCATTGTTTTATAAGTTAACGAGTGTAGTACTTCATTTGCCTATAAAAATATGTCTGTCACTAGCCTATTTGCGTCGCCATAAAATTCGAAACTTTCACGAATACTGCACTTGCAATGTCCCATAAAAACAGTTAGAAAGTTTGCTATTCACATCAATCACGAAAATATTCTTTTCCGGAACGGCGACAATAAAACTACGGAGCAGACAGTGTCCGTCCGACTAAAGCCAGGAACGTGACTCTTATTCTAATAGGTATAAAGTCGAAAATCGGTCGCTAAACATGTCATTATGAAACGTAAAAATTTGTGTAAGCGACATCCAATGAATTTATTTCCCGGATGGTTTCAAACACACATAAATTCGCCTGCAGACCTGCAACTGTTCCCAGGTGGCAGAATGTTACGTGTTTTGTATGAAATATGAGAAGATAAAATGTTTTCCAGAAATTTCGAATTCTAAGGTGAGTTTGTGTGTGACAAGAAACAGTGATCAGCGTACGGATCTGTTTTGCAGAGGTTATCGAACGTACGACACATAAATTGAAAAGCCGAATTTGAAACTTTTATTTCTTGATAGATCCCTTTATATACAATTAATGAACACGAAACTTATAATAACCAAAATCATCATCAGTCATCAGCCTTCTTGAAGCTACTTCTGGACGTACACCTTATTTGGGGAATTTTTGGTCATAAGCCCACGCTCGGCAAGGGGATTGGATAGAACACAGCTTCTCGTTCCGCTTGCACTGCAGCACATCGGCGGGCAGGGCATTCATTTACAGTGGTTGTGTACCTGTATTTAGAAATTAATGTCTTATTAAAAAATATCTACCTGTTTGTCATGCCACTGTTAGAATATGGTTGTCCTTTAATTTGAGAAGATAAAGGCCACGTATTCTGCCACGCTGGTCAAGTGCTAGTTGGCAGACTTCACCCATCTTAGAATAATTTTTAATTTCAGTTTTTAGATGTACAGGTTACCTTACGATGTTTTCCTTCACCATTAGCAAGTTATATTAAATTTAAAACATGCCTACTTTTGTAAAGAGATGCGCGTCATGCATTCGAACCCAGCACCTCCGGAATGAGAGGCTGAATTCTTAACCACTAGGCTATCACTGCTTTTGTATAAATGTCTTAAATTGATATAGTATCAGCAAAATATTGATGTAGTATATAATTATCACATTAAACGTTATAGGTACATAAGTTCCACTAAAGTTCTGTCTGTTTACAGTAAAGTAAAACAAAGTCTTCTTCACTTTTCTTTATCAACATTATAAAATATTTCATGTTACATTCTAATTATGTGGCAATGGGCTCGCCACCTATTTCATAGTGGGACGCAAACGTAGCTGATGAAACTTGAGAGTGTTTTACACTCCGCTGCCTACCCCTTGGGGATTGCAGGCGTGATGTTACGTTGCGTTTATCTAATCGTATGACCATTGAGCGCCAGCCGTGCGTGGCGGGCCGTCAGACGCGGCTGCTGCTGGCCGCGGCGGATAACTTCTGCCTGTCTGATTCGCTTCCGGCAGTCGCTCGCAGATGAAATATTTTACAAAACGCTTTTAAAACGAACGGTCTATGAAATCAAAATTCCATAACTCGTGTATACAGGCAGATTATTGTAGAATTTATTGGATACAGAATAGATAACGAAATGACAAAACTTATTGAATATGTTTCTGGGTTTATTGGCTTTCGATAGGCACACAAACGTTGTTTTTCAGAATTGCGACTAAATTTAATACTGCCTGTGATAAAGCAATTGTCGCAAATGAAATATTTTATCATACGTATACAAAACAAAAGAATAGTAAAGTCAAAATAGCATTGTTGATATGTATATCAAACAGACTTAACATGATGTTATTTGTGAAATAGTTGGACACATCAAACAAATATTTACCCCGAATGGGAATCGAACCCACGACTCAAAAGGGTCAATTCAATTGCGACATAAACAAGTGTGGTTCGGTGGATTTCACAAATCACTTTAAGACAAATACGAGTAGTTCTGCCTATCGTTCCTCTTGTATCCAAGCTTTGCTACACTGATAACGTGGAAAACTATAAAGTATTTTTTCTAAAAGAAAAAAGAGGTGATTTCTTAAGGAAAGCTTCTCAATTGTCCGAGAGATAAGCAAGCTTAAGGATTATGATCCATAAGTAATAAATAGCAACTAAAAGGCAGTCCGCCTTTCGAAGACTCGCAGGCGCTGATAGAAAGCGTTGCGGAAATATTAATGTAGAATATTTTTTGGACCTAAAGGAATAAAACGATCTAGTTAAATTAAACAAATTACTCCAATTATATTACTAATTTATAAGTATGAATAAGCTATTGAATAATAATTTGATATATATGAATATCGCGACTTACTAATTAGACTAAATTTGATGTCTACTATTGGTTCTTCGCGCTAATGAAAGCGATCTCTATATGTGGTAAGCAACGCCTTTGAACATAATATGGTATGGTTATGTTTGTGTACAAAACTGTTAAGTAAATAAAATAAATAGAGTTATCAACTACAGTCACCACATTTACTTATTAAAGGTATATGATATTTAGAACACGGTCCATCCAAAATTTATACAGGGAAAAGGATAAACATTAACCATCTGAAGAATCATTAGAGAACGGAAACAGCACGGAGCGAAGATTCATTTCTCACAGAACTTATCCTCTGACCTTTTTCCCACTGACCTTTTAAATATCATCTTTTATCTATACTCGTATATCGACTTAGAATCACTATTTACCAATCACTTATTTTAATGGTTTGAAGAACATTTTCGGTATCGGTATCAAAACAGACCGCGTTTTTTTTAAACCCCTTTCTCCTTACACAATACGCGGCTGACAACTGTTCGGGGCCAACAGACCGAATGCCGAACGCAATTATGTTTTGTTGTTGCAATTTAATCAAATTGAATATATCTCATACACCCTAAACGCGATCCCATGTTTCACCATAGACAACATAGCTCATAGACATTCTATGTATATGATATAGGCAAATAGTAATATATTTTTCGGATTACAACCGTAAATTAAATGACGAGAATTTGTGCATAAGTTCGAATTTACGGTTTTAAATATGTATATAAATATGTGCAATTTGTTTTGTTTTCGCGGCAAACAATAATTAAAAAGACGACAGACTAATAGTATACTATAATTAAATACAATTTATAAAGGTTTGATTTAAATGCATAGTTAAATAAAAATACATATCTTCACGCAAGGTTCAGGGTAGGCGGAGAGCACGGAGTGCAAATATCCCTATCCTTACGATTTATGCAAAAATATAAAGGCGATATTTAATTACAAGCAGTATATTTATTTTGGTACAATAAAACCTTTTACATCGTCTAAAGTTTGTAGGTAATCGTCCATTTTATATGAAGAATTGACAATGCATAGCTAAAAAACAAAATGGCCAAACCCATCAATTAAAATGTTGATTATACTGTATACATTCGTAGACTCTAAATCGATACAGCGTTTCAACCACAGAATAAATGTTTAGTAGAAGTGACTTGTATACAAACATGTACATATTTGTGTAAAATTTTAAAGAAAATTGTGCAGAGTTCTGATAAAGACATTCTTATCAAGGCGATGTTTTCCCCACAATAATACTGTCAGAGTCACCGTGCCCGTATATGGTGCACTGATATGCAACATCTTCCCATTTTTTTTATCGTTATTCCTTCTTTTATATTCACAGAATTTTTTCTTTAGATAAATTACGTGGATTCCATATATACTTACTTTAGATTTATACACTTTTTACATAATGATATAATAACGTATCGATTGTATTAAAGATTTTGCTTAATATGTTACATATCTATAACTTTTATCTATATATTTAGTATCAAAACTTATATATTGTTTTCAGATTTGATAATCATCATTATCATCATCAACATCAACCTGTTTAATTTCACTGCTGGAGATGGGCCGCCGCTGAGCACTTTTGCCCATAACCCTTACGTGCTGGTTTGTGGTCGATTTCATAATACATTCAATTGTTATCAAACATCGAATGCATCTACTTACGCTCTCACGTCATATGCAAAGATTTAATTAACAACTTCTATTATGTAAATCGTGATCGATTAGCAGTGATAGCCTAGTGGTTGAGAATTCATCCTCTCACTCCGGGGGTGCTGGGTTCAAATCCATGGCTGCCAACGTGCACTTGGCCAGCTTGGCAAACTATGGCCTTAACTCTCTCAATATGAGAGGAGACCCACATTCCAACAGTGGAATGACAAATGGATCGATTATTATTATTATAATGTAAATCGTAACGATATACGTGTTAAGTCGACACAATTTTTCAAATACCGGACACTTCTGGCCCACGTGAGAGCCCTCTCCATTCGGTAACACAACTATGTGGGTAATTGAATTGCACGTATCGTGCTATGAATAGTGAATAGTTTTTGCTGTCCGTTGTCGGGTTTCGTTCTGTTTCATGGTTTATTTCATTTGATCGATTGTTACGAAATTATTATGAACTCATGTAAATTTGTCGCATCGCATCTACGTAGAAAGCAGTTTAGAAAGAACAAATTTTAGATTATTATGTCATATATAAGTTTTCTGTCTTTCTCTTTTGAGATTGCAGGCGTGATATTTCGTGTTTCAGCTATGTTGAGTGATGATATACGCAAAATCGCTGTCAGTAGTTGAAGATCAAGAGTTAAAGATAGATTTGTACTGTTGGAGATTCCAGCCGTGGAGGAAATGGGCCAGATGGTCAAGACATGGCCAAACTGCCAAGGTCTAGACCTAAAACACTTTTAATTTTTCTACTTTTGTCTTAATTTTCAAGGTCTAAAACACATTTAAGTTTTTGGCAGAGATTATAACTAGAAGTTACCTAAGCTTTTGGAATAATTTCGGTAGACATACTCGTAAACATTACATTAATCAAAATATTACCATTTATGTTTAAAATCAGCCTACAAAAACTTTAACACATTTGGCTCACGGCTAATGAATAGTTGAAACTTTTAATCTGGCAACTCTGTTTGGCAATGGCTTTTATAGTTTGAAGTAGAATTTACATTGTATTTCATGAGGAGCTGTTTATCAAGGCATTGTGTTTTCGTCTATCCGAAGAATCAGACTGTACCAGACCATCTGGTTACCATATGGTTACACGTTATTAAGTGATCATTGCAAGCCAGATCCATGATCCATTTTAAATAGAACTACGCTTCGATCACTAATCATTCTTTTGGATTACTATCCATGAGTTCAGAAGTAGATTGTCTTATGTCTTATAATAATATATAAACCCTTTAATCCAAACCAGACCAGCAACATCATTGCCACTGCAAAGTGGAATAAACATGTAAGTACATTGAAATTGTTTTCGCAAGCAAACCTGGAGGCACTATCTGATGGAAATACTAATTTGCTTTACGGCAGTAAACCTGAACCACGAGCTTAAACTACTGGACTAAACCCTCCACCTTTCAAATGTTAGAATATGAGTAGCATTTTGATATATATATAAGTAATATTTTGATGTAACAGAACTATACTGAGCTTATTGCTAGCTATATTGAGTACAAGTAGCTTACCCTAAAGTTTGGTTTATATATCCCAAATAGAGTCGTCTTACATCCCCAAACTTACTGCTGAGGACTGGCTTCGGAAGGGAAGACTTTTGTAACAGTATACGACACTTCAAATGAAGTGTGTTATTTAGTAATAATCTTAGTAACAGTAGGCTTACTTAAGCTGTCGTTTTATTAATAAATGGAGCTTTAGACGAAACAACAATAGCTTGTGCAAAGTTTCCACGAGCGTCTGCTCTCGCTACAACACATTACGCTTTTATTTTCGTCTATTATCGTCAGCTAACATTAATCCCTCTAGGTCTTTGGAACGGCTTAAAAACCCAAATAGGTTGTACACGAACATTTCTAATAACCGTTTGTAATGACTCAGTCGCGGGTCCGACAATGTTACTGGCTGTAGGAGATCCCGAAAGAAACATAAGATGACGATATAAAAAAAATTGGCAATCGTTTTCACAAATTATCAATAAAATTGTTTCCGAGCCAGTTGTTCCGCCATTTTCCGGTGATTACTCAGCGCGGAACATTGAGCTTGTATCCCGTGGACAGGAACATAAATGTTGTATGGTCAATAACATTCGAGTACATTTGCCACGGAAATAACAGGAATCATAGGCGTAGTTTTTACCCAAAACGATAATCTTCACAGTTCTTCTGGCAATAAAACTAAATTTTCAAACACAATAATTAAATGAAGATTTTTTTTCATCCTTTTATCATTCCACTCTTGGCACTCGGGTATTTTCTCAAAATGAGAGAGTCTGAGAAGCCATGGCCTGCCACGCTTGCGAAGTGCAGGTTGGTAGACATTACATAACACACAGCAATTATAATGATTATGAAAAATTATCTATAGTTGTGTATGCAAAATAAACGTAGTACAGGGATAGCAATTGGAGAATTTGTGTTCGATTCCGCACAAAAGAAAGAGCTACGTAATAAGCAAGGGTATTTGTTCTGTGTCCGGATGTTAAATTATCTTTACAATAAAATGATGGAGAATGCGTTATTGTCGCCCTGTGTCATGTAATGGTGAACAATGAAGAATAAATAAATAAGTATTTTAAAAAAATACATCAGTAATTATATACATAGGTATGTATGAACATATGTTTAAAGTTCTGTGAGCGAGAAGTATTGTCTTTTAATTGGCGTAATTGGTTTCGACTGAATGAATCAACGTAACATCACACTTCTAATCTCCGAAGGGCTAGGCAGAGGAATGCAGTATACTCCCACGTTTCACCAGTTGCGTTTTACGTTCCACGGAATAGGTGGTGAGTCTATTGCCTTACACCGGGCATAGATCCAAACCCCGAGTCACTACTAGAAATTCTAAACTAGAAAATTCCAATGGTACTCGACCCGGGATTTGAACCAAAGATCTCCCGATCACTAGACTATCAACACTAGACCAACGAGACAATAACTATCTTAAATAGAAAATACACAAGGCTTAACTGTCCGGATTTCTATGAATATAATTATAATCTTAAACACTCAAAGCTTGCAGTATTGTAACATACATAAACAGCCAAGAAAAAATGTTAAGAACAGAACTTGCGTAATCACAATATTCATGATAATGAGACATTTGCGCGCTACGGCACTGAACCCAAAACTTGCGTGATTTCATCGTATAAACGATACCAAAGGGAATTTCATATAAAGTTGTAAATCGCTAGCTTACATAACTTATTAGTCATATACAACGTGTACAATAAGAAAAATTTAAATACTTGTCATATTAAATTGACCATTTTCGAATCGAATAAACATTTTTTATCGCTATGAAAATAAGGTAGCGTATTTTTCAGTAGTTGACCCGAGCGATAGTTTCAGGGGCGGCAGACGAAGGGCGGACGGGAAAACAGAGCGACCCAGATTCAATTTTATAAATCAGACGCTATCTGCGGCGGCCGGGAGACGATATCCGGCGCTGTAACTGTCGTAGAAATTGTTTTATACGTAAATATGAGATTCCATTGAATATCTCTTGTGAATATTCACTGCTAGCGAAAGTTACTACTAGCGCCAACGCTGGTGTTTGTGTTTATAAACGTTGTAAAAAGCTTAACATTTTATATGTAGTATGCAGTAGAAGCACGTCAAGTGTATAAGGGTAGTTACACTAACGTGTGTGGTTGATGCTTCCTGCTAACCTTTTAAGGGAGCTGACAGGACGATATAAAAATAATAATATTAATAGTGGGTACAAAGCTTAAATATAAAGTGAGGCGTTACGCTACACAAAATAAAATCACAGTCCATATACCTTGTTTATTTGAAAAATTTATGTGGATTTTTTGTAGAAATAGATTGGATATTTTTTAACGTAATTAAATTATACAAGTGTATATTTCTAAATTTAATTAAAACAACTTAAGAATACCTTAACGAGTTACCAAATAAAATCTAATATACGGTAATAACGTACTTTGGTAACTGATATATTCTTTATTTTCTTCTGCTATATTAATCCAGTAATTAATTATTGAATAATGGGGGACGAAAATAGCTCAAAATTATACTATAAATGTATTTATGAATTCTGGTCCTAATTGAATTTTTTAAACGTTTTGTATCGGTATTAGCAGAATAATCTTGTTTAAAGGTTGATGTTGACTAACTCAACGGTATCAATTGGAGAGAAATAATTCAAATTTGCTATACCTATATAAATAATTGTTCGTTTATGTAGGTTTAGGTCTCGAATGAAATTTGATTTGTAAAATTAGTCGTTTATTGGCGTTACGAGTAGATAGAGAAGCGTCAAACAAAACCGAAAAAATTCTGATTTAAATGAAAAGGTGAAGTTAGGTGAGATCCGGTGCTTGGCGTCGTCCCA
>DWME01006754.1:0-13293 GCA_018244795.1 Parelbella ahira ahira
ATTAGCATAATAAGCAGGTATCAGTCTTAAAGGCAGCCGCCTTGTGTTATTCATAATTTTATTAAAGAATCGCTCAACATTACTAGGAATAGTGAGTTATTTTGAGTCATGTATATTAGATATGAATTCTTTTACACTGTCTACTCGTTTGCGGCTCCTCTCTGGACCTGTGTTTATAACTGAAGAGTTATGAACGTAAAGAAGAGCGTGAGGTCTGTAGGAATAAAGATAACTGACACTCTATTTTCCTTGCTTTCCTCGTAAGGAACTTGGCGTGATCATAGTAATAATAACTCTACATTAATAAGGATTAATAAACAAAAGGTACAATATATTACGTATCTGATAATGTACATATGTAAACATGTATTCCTGGAATAGTGAATTTAAATTCTTGTTTATTTCATAATGTAGTGCACATGTTTGCCATTAACATTTCAACGTGTAGCGAACCTATATTTTAATATTATGGAAATGATATTAGCAAAAATAAATATTATATAAAATGATAGCAGATGATTAAAACATTTTCAAATTAACACATTATTCTTTGTATCGAAAATTGTAAACAGCAACATGTTTGTACGAACCTTCTAAAATATAAAGATGTTTCGCAGAACGAGTTTGGCAACTCTATGTCTACTCTACATAGAGAACAGCTTAATTATAAAAGCTCACTTATTTATTTGATTGGGGTGTTTTTTTCTTACTCTATAAAAACTTGTAAATTGACTTTTAAACTTTGTTGTTTGCACGGCTGATTGAGAAATCTCGTTTCATAAAATATAAGGTTCGTAACTAAAAAGGACTGATTAGTTGAGGTACGTCGAGCGAAACGTACATGCCATATGTAGGTAGACCAGTTTTAACTAACTAATGCGTACGCAGCATTCGATTTTCAAATTTATCACCTTGTTAATAACGATCATTCGGGATGTCTTGGTGAGTTAAACAACCATAAGGTAGGTAACCCAAGCGCGTCCAAATGGTAAAAGAGTATAAATTAGAAAAGCCGTAAATTGCTGGAGGTGTTTTAATTGAAATCGCAGATAATTGAGTGCGTAGAGCGTCCCCGCGCATGCGCTCCGCTGATTTATGTCAACGCAACTATTTACTGAGCACAGCACGTACGAACTTATACTTGAACATCGTATTAATATGCAGATTAATTTACAAATTACACTTCTTTCAATTATTTCTTATAGCACTGCTAGATAAATTATTATTAATCCCCGGTACTGTACAAAATCTGCTTGTATTCTCGGCTGTAGGACCCAACATTGGAGAAGGCGTGTTACCGTTTACTACTTAAGTCATATTTCTTGGGCGACAAAACTAAAGTTAATATTTAGATGTACCAATTAATTCAAAATGTGTATCAACCATTAACAATGTTGATAGATACTGACTAAAAGGTCGAATTATTCATCCCATGACAGACACACGTTTCACATATTTTATTTTTAATTTTCAAAACACCTATAGATAACACACAATTTAATTAATGCAATAAATCATTGAAATCGCTACTAATGGAAATGTTCTGTATATAATACACCCGACTCGAGCATATAATTATTTCTTATTAATAAATTCATGTAAGATAACTATCATGCCACGATACGGCGCTAGGATTCCGTTACGCGGTTATTTAAATGTAAACAGTCCTACACAACAATCCCAAATTTGTAATTGATTGATAATGTAAATTATCTGATTGACTGTAGGTACCTACTAGTCTACCTACAATAATTTAACTTAAGAAAGTAATATTTTGTCGTTTATCTGATTATGGGACAGTCACCGTCAAAAGTGAATACCGTTACTAAAACATAAAACCCTTTTTTACGGTATCTATCGACATCAATGGTTGACAGTAGGTATATAAGGTTCTAAAGAATTTGCTTGTTTAGTTGTTCTGTATAGTTCAACTAGTTTCAGACCTACCCAAGCTCCTTCTTCATGAACTCACCCCAACCGCAGCAAGGTCGCGACGGATACTGGGAAATATTCATTACATACATACTCTGTAATGTTCCAATGGAAATGTCAGTGTAAAAACTAGCTTAGGAAGTAATTTGAAGTAAATTGATTGAGTAATTCGGTTGAAGTAATATCGGCGTAGCGATATTAAATAGCCAAAATAAAATTAATATGGTTATATAAATGATTCTAAAACAGTTGTTCACGTTACCTGATCAGTTTAAAGTGTATCACTATGAACCTTTTTATCCTACTACTGTTTGACTCGTATCATTAAGACAACACGTAAAGCCATCATCTGCCACGCTGCCCGAGTGCGAGTTGGGGAATCATTATCGACAGACGACTTTAGGAACATTATGTACAAGCCTAAAGTATACAAAGTTTCGCAGTAAGAGCAAGTGATATTTAATCTTAAAAGTCATATTTTTGTAATGAATAAGTATGCACAAGGATTTGAATCCAAAAGCTCTCTCACGTTCTAGACTAAGAAACTGAAGACTATCACTGCTCTAAGAAGACGCATTGCAGTTTAATTATCTGAGACTCCCAATAGAATTTTTAGAGACATTTCTCTCAAATGCTTGCTTAAAGTATTTTAAACCACAGAAATTATCAAAATAATTATCCGAAAGTACATAAATAAATATAAATAATGTATTAAATTTGCCACTACGAGTAAATAAAACTAGGGTTGAACCCTTCTTTTCGCAACAATCTCACTTACCCCTATCCATCTCTTTAGGGCTGGGGCATATCTTTATTTATCTTTTATCTAAGTTTCTCGGAGTTGGCTTTTTCACCGGCTATTTTCTTACTGTTTACCGCATGTATGAAGTTTTTTGATATGGGGTTTAGATCAGGTGTGTACCTAAAACTAATAAAATCGCTATTTTTGAACTTGCATTTCAAATTTCATTTAACTTATTAATGTATTATGATCTCAATAATCAAAATTTTTCCCAACTTCTTAGGTTATATAATGAAATTGTTGTATTGTGTAAAATGTTTCATAATTTTAATATATAGTAGACTTATATATATAAATATGACAGATTATTATAAAAAAATTACTCAAATCCGAATATTTTGAAATGTTCCTGAAATTGGTTCAAAAACTCCCAAACTCCATGAGAGCTATGGGGAGAAGGAAGAGGGGATCTAATAAGAGTGGTGATTTAATGGTATGCGAACTCTTTACTACAGGAAACTCGATTTAAACTCGAATCTAAATACCCCGTATCAGTTTCATTCTCATATGGGAATCCCTTTCCTATAAGAATCATCCTCACCCCCGGATAAGAATCATCCTTAATTCAATACTGATAATACATACACATAAAATAAATAATGTTTATCCAGGAGTCATTATTTCTGCCTAACCCATAAGGACCCACCGTAACGAAATAATTAGATATTATAACAAAAGTCTCTATTGGGTAGTCAATAAACCATTACCTAATAATGCAAAACATCACATATCTACAGTGTGAATATTTATAATCCGTCCTGATTGTACCTACCGAACAGTTCACGCATTTATTTCAAAAATTCAAAAGTTCGTACAGTATCTAGGCGACGTGAAAACCAAAAGTACGGCATCGGAAAGAGTGAGTACCAACTCAACCAAATAATTGCTATTCTATTCACACCGAGAGGGCGATTTATGTCCGGAATTATTTCCTTGTTGTTTTATTCGGGGATTTGTCACTCACCCCCGGGTTTATAATTACCCCAGATATCGAGTAACTTTTTAGATTGGATTTATGTAAAAGGTCTCGGGTTCAGTTTTCGTGGATTAGAACTGTTTTGTGGGCGTAATTGGGTGGATTTTGGTAAGTGTAAGATATTTTGTGGATAATCTGTTTTGCTGCAATTAGTTATGAGCTAAACTTAAATATTTATTACATACGTACATAATATGTAATTAATATAACTAATACTGTTTGGACTGTCAGTAATTTTCTGAATACGCTGGGTATTTCAGATTTCAGAAAAGGTTATTTATTAATGTAGGTAGGTATCAGTAGAACATAATGCTCCTCAATTTCTCAACAGAAAACTTAATTTTACTTTTCGTAGAAATCCATTTTCAGTACAGAATTTACAGAACCAAATAATAACTAAGTACAGGTACGTACCTATAACTAAAAAAATCTCTTTCTAAAAGATATTAACATCAGCCTCACAACCCACGTGTATAACATTTCCTACGATAATTTACACAGCGCCATCTAGTGTACAAACACCGACAACATTTAATAAGCCTAATTATAGTTTGCCACTGTTTTTATTGTTTTAGCGTGTGAATGTTTAATTCCATTTTAAAATTTACTGTTACTTAATATGATATTGTCAGCACAAAACAGCAATTTTGTATCAATGTGTTTGTATCAATTCTGTTTACAATAGAACTTCGACACTTGTGACATAGATGGCGCTGAATACAGTCATAAGCCTCTTAATGTTGCGGGCAAAACAAATTGTTTTTATAAAACAAAAGCTGACCTTACGACATAATTAACAATAGGTTCTCTTTACAACTTTTTATGCTAAAAAATTCTTATTGCTGCAATTTTGTATGCATTTTTGTTATACATTAACTTAAGAAATGAAAAAATAACCGATATTTTTGTATTTTATAATTTTAACAAAATAATAACTAATATACAATGCTTAAACTTGGTATTTCGTATTTAACAAAAGATAGTAATTAGATTTACCAATTTATTCCAAAAGTCTACAAGTGCAAGGTATTGCTATATTGCAAAATTCAAAAACCTTTTTACATATAAGTTATTTGGCACCGCTATCGAAAGTAATATTTATTGCTGACAATCAGTGCAATTTATTATCCGATTAGTGGTAAAAACTTAGAAGTATCCTTTAAAGTATCTATTAATACTTTATATTAATATTTTTACTATTTTTATTTATGTGTATGTGTAGGTATATACAAAATTACTTATTTTGTATTTTACCGTATTAATTACTACTCTACTACATAACAAATGTTCATACTGCTATGTTCAGACTAAAACACTTTTCGACATAAAATCAGTTACGTAAACAGCTAGTACAGATAAGTAATCGGTACTTACTACTGAAAATGAACGCACGCTACACTAGCGTCATCGCTTGAGCTCATAAAACATCTTGTTTACGATGTGATGTTCAAAATTGGCCAATAAAAAAGTTCCTCGATTTACTCACAGATGGCGCTACGTGTAGTTTGAACAATGCGCCATCTACAGTCATCAGCCGCGAGTTATTTTATGGTTGTTCCTTGAGAGGTTATGGTTTTATTTTATTGGAATACCTATAAAGTTACGAGCTGAGGCTTTTGCCTCGAATATGGAGTATCCGAGGGCGAATGATCGTATAAGACAAGAAAGCGACTTTTATTGTTTGTAAATTGGTTGTAAAATTATGAGATCGTTCGTATTGTACGTAATCACGGCGATCAGCTGTTATTTTATGGGATAAATCACTTTATTACAACAAGCGATATTTTATGTGGCTATAAAGCTTTACCCGAATGAGTGTCAAGTCGCCGCTTTCTATCTGATCTGCAGAGTATTTTGGTTAAATATTCTGCTCTGTCGCTATAAAATGTTAACTTTTTTTATAGTTATAGAATTAGTTTTTGTTCAACTGAGAATGTGTGAATAACTATAGATTGTCAATATTTACTACAGCTATAATTTATAATAGGTATATTATTAAATAGGAGTTTAAAGCAAAGCAATTAAGTTTCTATTTCACGGAGTTGCCAACATTTTGCAGTAGTGTACAAAACTGCTTATTATTGATTACTAGCGCTACTCTCTACTAGATGGCGCTGCATTCTGCTTTCATTTTGTTTTGTCGAGAAAAATGACCTATTGCGTCAATTAAGTGGAATAGATTCAGTGTTATCAAGATTACATTTATAACAGCTTAATATATTCTGTGTATCCGATTTTATAAATATAATAATATATTAAAACGCACGGTAGAATATGATTTCTAAAGCTCCGAAGCAAATAATGAACAAATAAATGTGTCAGTATATTTACAAAACCAATTAAAATGTACATTAATACACTATGTTCTTAACAAAATATTATAGCATAATATAGCTGCCGCGATGCAACATTGCCGGTTGCCGACTAATTATTTGTTTTACGACAACTTTACGATTATCGTCATCGTTAAGTTGACGTTTACGATCGGTTAACACCTCGGCCTGCGATTGTGCCCTCAGATTTACTGACACGTCCAACCGCGAAGGGTGAGCCGTTTGCGATAGAAAATGTAGGTAATATAGTGTGCGTGTAAATGAGACGAACTTAAACCTTTGTCAAATATCAAACCGAAAGATAAAACATAATTGTAGATACCTACATGTCCTAAAATTATAAATATGTTGCTTCTTTCAAGCACCCTATAAGATTTTGGTAAGGAATTGAAAGTTAGACGTTTTTCGTGTATACGTTTAGCTTATCGCGTCCCACTTTTCGTTGATAGTGAAGCGCTTGTCTTACTTTTATTACCACTTCAAATTAATTTTGTAAACACATGAAGCGTGTTATAGTACGTTTCGGCCCGTTTGAACACTTGAGGGCGTTCCTCGGTTTGTTAAGATCACTTTGTTACAAGTTTTATTATTAAACTAAATGATTAATTACTTTAATGTCTATTAAAACAGAAAATTTACATAATTTTACATAAATAATATAGTATTGCATACCTCAGTTCTTAATATCTATTGTTCTCTAGGCATGTAGAGTCCGTCAGTTCATAGTGGGCCAGCGTGGTGGACTATGGCCTCAACATTTGTCAGTTTGATAGGAGTCACGTGTTGAATAATGGAATGATAAAAGGGTTGATGATGGTGATAAAAATAAAAATATTAAGTTTTAATTTCTTTAACAGTTTCAGCAAAAGATTCACGAGTCTACCTAGCTGAAATAGATTTTTCTACCGTCTCTAGAATGTTCATCGTAAAATAGGTTTGTTTGAAGAAACGAATATTACGTTATTCAATCGTAAATGTTAGAAGGTCACGATACAAATTGACCGGATCTGTTAATAAAGTGAGAAGAAAAGAGAGATGAAATATAAGACAGAGATGGCACGATTGGAGGATCGGTGTAATTTATGGGATGCACATTTGGAATTAACACGGCCAAATAAAACGTTTTTATCCCGGTACGGTTATGATGTAGATGCTTTTTGTTTCTTATCGTGTTATATTTGAATAAGGAGTTTCTGGAATAATTCTTCTGAGCACGAAAATAAAGTCCCATTTTGACGATGAAACACGTGAATTCCCATAATCATTAATTATAGTTCCAGATTATTTATAAGATGTTCTTTGATAATAAATACCTACAGAATGTTAAATATAAACAGATACTTGGAGGTTTAAAATAAAAGTAAAGTGGACATTTTTCGCGACTGTACCGCCTATCGCTATGAGTAAGTTATGGCCGCGGTAGGGTGAGTTACACCCTGCTTAGGTCACGTGGCCCGAGAGGGAAGGGCATATATAAATAATAATAGGCGCGAGCGAGACGGACGATCTTGGGGCGGTAAGTTATCTTCGTTTCATTCAACCCACACTTGCGAAGCTCGAACGTCTGTATAGATCAATAAAACTAGTTTATCTCTTTTCGGCATATCCCTATCCCGCCGGCGACTTCCTGGAACGGTACCATGCTATGCTTTCTCCTTTAAAAAAGAAGCTCTCAAGCTCAAACAAATCTCAGAACAAGCTACATGCTAACAACGAACCGAATATAAAGCAACACAATTAAAAACTAAGACGTCGTGCTGATTTTGAACAACTGCGACGTTAAAAAAGTATTGTGCATCTATTCTTGTATGGAGTTTAAAAAAACAAATGCCGTTAGAACGTTTTGTCGTTGCGCAAAACACTTTACCCCTGTTTACAAAGGTGATCGTAAAATGTTATGGGGTATTAGAAGCCACAGGTAGGCTCGGGTGGTAGTGTAACACCGCGTCGGAGTACGACTGGTAGTTAGCACTGAAATAATTGAAGTTGTTTATTCAGTTGCAAGCGGTAATTTCTGCGTGAAGTGTTGTTACATGATTTAAGCCGCGCCTGCACCAGCCACGTGCCTCGTTTTCAACTCTTTGCTTATGAAAGTACAAGTTAGTAATGTTAATTATTTCATTTGCTTTTGTCTGTCAAATAAAGTGCTTGTTAAAACTATCGTGCTCTATAGTTTAGTATGAAATTGTTATTACTATTTTATTATCACGCCAGGTTGCTTTTGCGTTATGCAAAGACATCGTGTGCCAAATATATTTATCCTTTGAGTTGTCTCGTGTTTCTTCTACATTCATCACTCTCTTCGTACACGTAGATATTACTTCTGAAAAAGACTGTTCTTTTCACAGTAATATAAATAACATAAATCTTACTGCATAAAAGTCAAGTAACCGTTAAGCATTTTATTGTTACTTTGTCACATAATTTTTAAGGTCATACTCATTTAGCCTCATCATTCCTTTGTTCGCCGGTCGTCTTGAAGCCGGCGAGAGTGTAAACTAAAACAACATTAGGAAACATCCACCTTTCAATAAGAACAGTGAAACTCGTAGAATTGACATTTTTATGAAGCTATTATTGATGCGCTTAGAGTCCGCCGATATCGATGCACGCACGATATCGCCCGCATTAGCATGGAAATGTGTTTGAATTTATTTATACTCGAATTATTTCCCAACACGTCTCTATTACTCCTCTACGTAGTTCGTTATATAGAGTCGCGCGTTTTTTTCATGATTTTTACGACTTTGACATGCTTTTTACTTTAATTTCACGTTGTTATCGAAGATGGCAGACGATAAGCCGTTAATTTATGTTGGTAACAACATTGTTGTTGTAATTTATAATTGATTGGTTTGTTTTAATAGTGTTTATAGCTTTTCTATTCCGCAATATGTTTGTTAGATACCAGTAGGTTTCAAAGAAGTTTACAAGCTACGAAACAGTGATAATAATAACAAAAGTGTATCCCCATCAAGGACATTGCTACAACCCTTAACGAGAGGGAGTGGAAACATTCGTTTTTAAGGGCTGATACTATGGCGTAATTCGGACGAGCGCCTTCCGGTATCACCTAATAAAGTAATTACTCGGGTTACACCCGCCTCCGTGCTCTACTATCAGTGGTAGAGTTCACAAAATAATTGTCTAGTCGGAGTCGCTAGTGTGATTCAATGTTATTACTAAATGTACAATTGTTTCTTTAAAATTTTTTAGTGTTAATAGATTTTTAACTATTCTATTAATATATTTTCAAAATAGTTTCCTACCATTTACCTTGTCACATTTATGTTATGTTAATAAAGACAAGAGAAATAGATTAATACAAGTTCTCTGATGTATAATAAATAATTCTAGCTTTCGTATGTATTAAAATATTCAGAGAATTATGTAATTGTATATCAATTTTTAATACAGAAACATTATTTTTTGTTGCAAACAGAGAATCAGTCGTTATAAGAAAATTGGCTATTGATCAGTGGGCGGACGTTTTAAAGGTCAAGTTCAATAACGCCTATAGGCATCCCGTACACTTTACCATATATGATACTGTACAGGATACAAAAGTACTTTCAGACTTTAAGTAACAGAGAACAGTGCACGTCCATACAATCACAGATACAAAACTTTAAATATTAATAAATTTTAGATACAAAATGGACAAATAATTTTAAAAATGTTATTCTTGGTTTTCTTTAAAATTGTTTGGGTAATAAATACTGCAAGTAACATTTAAATTACGCAGTGCCAAATTAAAACACAGTCTCTTATCTCGATAATTTATAATTAGCGATGTCAGTAAATCTATTAAGTTAGTTTTATACTACACTTTAAAAAATGTTAAAATCTTGATAAACAATATATTTTAATCAACTTCCGTCTATTGAAATTACGAGGCATAGAATATCTACACTAAAACCAATAAAAATGCCTCGGTCCTGTGTACTGACGCCTCGCCCACGTAATTAGATGTATTTTAATTATATTAAATAGTTAAAAACATTTCTGTGGTAATAAATTATAATATTTAATTACGATTTTACCGCGTCGCGACACGTACTTACCTACTGATATGACGCTTAGTTCGACTAACAGGTTATAAAATAAATAATGAGCAAGTCGTTAAAGATATGCCTTTTATTTTTACACTTGTGAGAGTATTATAAAAATAACGTCAGGAACATCTTCTCATAGTTAATTATTCTATAAAATATTTGATGTTACTTGTAACATGCTTTGTTGATGGATTTGTACTGATAAGCATTTCTGAACGGTTTTTTTTTGTATATGCTATGTTTACTGCAGCTCTCCTCCGCAGCTTCACAACTTCAAAGCATTTGTAAATTGGCTATGTATAAAGCCTAAACAGTAAACTTGTCTGTTTGATAGCTACGTTACCAAATACTCCTAAGTAGGTGTGTCATATGTAGGTGCGTTGTCGAAGATAATAATGCCGATGAAAAGTATGTACCTACATTACACGTGCTAAGTAATGAGTAATGACATGCTGAGTATTATTGTGTTTTTAAACAATGTTTTACCTATACAAAACATAAAAAAAAATGTGCTGCATTCAAACAAATCTGAAAGAACGAAAAATTCATTTGTTTGTAGATTTTAAGGAGTCAGTAGAATCACAAAAAAAGACGGAAAATAAAATAAGAAATTCAAAGAGGTACCTACTCGTGTTCATTTTGTAATTTATATATGACTGAACCCAACCAATTCCTTATTATCCGGTTTCATTTTTATTTCGGCGAAATCAAGTTAATTCTTCAATATCCATTTCTCTTGTCTCCCCACTTTATCTTGGAGATCAAGATTCGTGACAAAACTGGGAACGTCCCATAAAATAGCTAGGCATGTGATATCCACGCAGAGCGCATGTGTGAAAAAAATGTAATATATCAAATTTTCCTTCCAGTAATAGCATTCTAAGTATTATAAACGTGTTATAACAACTTAGGTACATTACTTGAAATAATTAATAATTATCAAAGTGATATCCCTTTTTAACCTGCAAATATGACTGTGTCCAGCTAACATAGATTGCACCCTTTGATATTTGTTTTTAAATTCCCATTGATAGAATAGTTACTGTACAGTGACGAATGTAGATGGAATATTATTTCCAAGAGTTGGAAATAACCACTTGCGAATAGGGTGTATGAGTCCATTAAGGATTGGGACATAAAATTAGTGTGACATCTAAGTAATACCCTTTCAGTTTTAAACAATCTCTTAGCTGAGAGCTCTTAAAATTACACCAAAATGGCAAAATGGGAAAAATTTGTGGCAACTTAAGAATGCAAGGAATAAACGTAAGGTAGGTATCGTTGCGCTCATGCTCACATCGGTATCAAACAAAAGTTTGGTTACGCTTAATGCCTTTACGACTGCCGGGGGTGACATAAAGAAAATGAAAAACATTTTGTATTATTCTTGTTGCGCTCTTGTCCCGCCTAACTTGAACGACCCTCCGTAGGCCGGACGCAAGCTTGCGGATTTTTTAATTGCGACTTATTTCACTTTTTGTTCGTGTTGACTAGTACCTACTGTGAAACACTTAGATATTTTTTTATTTAGGAAATTTTTTATTCGGGAAATTATTGGTTTGTAACAAGATGGCGTCTTAAGTATCCAACAATTCGTAATATTGCTTTTTTTCACAAATATATTATGAATTATATTTCCCGTTTTTTAAGTAAATGGACATAGTTTTTAGAAATTCGGCTTTCATTGCTATATATAAACTAACATTGATGGGTATTTATGTACATATTATTAATATGCCATCAGGTCTTTTACTAGATAGACAAAGAGCAGGTGTTAATACATTTTAATACATATCATGTATTAATATACATCGCCTAGTCTTATGTTATTTGACGTACTTTATTCCAGTAAGTAATTCTTAAGTTCATTGATTCGACATATCAAGTAAGTATTCTGTGATTATTTCATTGGCCATCGTTGCAATAAATTAGCTGTTTATTAAAAAAAGTTAAGCTAAACTTATAGCAAAATACTACAACAACATTCATAAAATATGATACAGTACGTGTTAAATACTCGTTAAAGATAAAGATTGAATATTTAATTTCAAAATAAGCGGTGCGTTTCGGTAATGGTGCAGTCACCCTTATCTCGTCTCCCTCGGCAGCGGCTTCTGTTTAGACAAATATCTTCAGAAACTAGTTACGTGTTCCGACTTTAATATAAGTAGCTTTTTAATATTTATCATCTGCCGTTATAAATCAATCTCTGTCGCGGCCAAGATATATGTGTTATGTTCTTATTAAAATAAGTAAATTATTTTGTAATTTATCCTCTTAACGGCCTGTTTAAATTTATTTCATCCAGCTCACGCGTCTTAATGTTAAAGTATATATGTTTCAGTCGGTTTTAATTACATTGATGCTAGCTTTCTATTGGAGTTTGAGATAACGATGTGCTCAATGCAGTGCAGTGCGGCTATGTCATTACTTCTACATTTGGAATAGATACGCAGAACATTTCCTGTACCAGTTTTATAACCGACTTCAAAACAGGGGGAGGTTCTCAATTGGTCTGTATTCATACCTTATGTCGATATATTACTTAGTTATTGATATTATATGGTATCTCCTTTGATGACACCGACTCCAAAAATAACAATAATTCCACATTATATTGTCCGGGTTGAAAGCAGTAAAATCAAAAAAAGCGATCAATTTATCAGTGCAGTTTTTGTTTCAAAACCTTTTTTTCTTTTAAGTGGTATTTTTGTGAAAATTTTCACCATTTATTTTGATATGAAAATATTGAAATGGTGTGTAGTGTTGAAATACACACATTTTCCCCATCTCTTCGTATAACCGCGCACGCTCCTTGAGACGAGCGCGCGACGTGCTATAAAGTTGTCAACTGAAGCTATTCCTGTGCTGTTTGTTTTCCTTTTGACAAATAGAGTCTCGTGCCGGCGCCATCTTGCGGCATTCCATTGAACAACACTATATACAGATAAAATGCGATTCAAAGGAATGTATCACTTTGAACAACTTCTATTTCTTGTTATTGCGAATTAAATCTGCACACCTGTGAATTAATAGATAATTTATGTTATAAAGAACATACTTCTTGATATAAATCTTCATACATCATCATCATCATCAGCCTATAACTGTCCACTGCTGAACATAGACCTCCCCTAATCGGCGCTACTTTACCAAATAATTTGAAAAAATATCGATTTATTTTGAAATACATTG
>DWME01006755.1:0-13292 GCA_018244795.1 Parelbella ahira ahira
TTTATAAATTCTAAGGTGTGCAGGTTTCCTCACGATGTTTTCCTTCACCATTAGCAAGTGATATTTAAAGTTAAAACACACTTTTATAAAGAGGTGCGCGCCATGGATTTGAACCCAGCACCCCCAGTATTCCAATCAATTAGCATATTTATGCTAACTAATTAGAGTACAGTAATGTTTAAGAATGATATATTTTTAATTTTAAAAAGTCATCAACATTGACAATAATGATGATCTATTTATTACTAATCACTTTTAATGTGCCATTATTGAATATAAGTGTCTTTTCAGAATGAGAAGGGTTAACGCCCTAATTTGCCAAACTAACCACAGCAATGTTTCAGAAAAATTAACAAGAAGATAAACCACTGAAACATTCTGCACATAGAATTGTACCACTAAATCTGTCTGGAGCGAACAGCAGGAGAACACTCACCTGGCGGGAGTTCCAACTTATCACCAATAATAAATGCAATTTGCAAATAACTGACCTGCAACAAGTTACTGAGGCCGTCCAATACAACGTTGATGGCGCGATGGTCCATGGCCTCGAGCAGTTTACAGTAGGGATTCAAAAAGCCACACTGCATCAGTGCATCCAACTGTTCCAGAGTACCACCCAAGCACAGGTTTGTGATAGACCAGGCCGCTTCTTTCTGGCATCTGTATAAATAGAGAACATTACATCCATCCACCTTTTCCTTTGACCATTCCTATAAAAAAAAAGTCAACTTTACTTCACTGTACAATAAATTAATACAATCTATAACCATGAAAATACTGCATTTGAGTGAAAAGCATGATAGTACAGGTATGTGGTATGGATTACACTTCTTATGTTGTTTGTACACACATGGCTTGCTTCATTGCAAATGAATGGGTTTTAGGTCCACCTTTTAAATAAATACACTGACACACCATTTTGTCAATTTTTTATAAAAGCTAGCTTACTTAATATCATCGATGGATAACACCATGACTAGATGTTGCAGCAGCCCATGGTCTATAGCTGTTTGTATTTGTTGCTGAGTGCCAGCAAACACATTGCTGGCCGCCCACGCCGCCTCCTTCACCAGCGCCAATTTGCCGCAATTCAGCAACGACGATATATAGTTTAAACAGCCAACTTCCAGGCACCTGTCTGTCTGTAGAGAGAAAACATTAGTACATTATTATGTCTTCAACATAACTCAATATTCTCTTTTTTGTTTTGTGTTGTTAATTTAAAATAAATTCGTAATTACAGATTTTGTTTATGATACAGTACTTTACTGTTTTTACCTCGTTGTAACAAATAAATCCACAGTGCCTATAAATAAATATAAACTCTCTCAAATGATCACTTTGGAAATATCTTCACAATTAAATTTTTCGTGATTATATATGATTACATATTGATTAAATAATTATGTAATCATGTCTTCACAAATGTCTAAAACAAATAACAGAAATTTACCGAGATGATATTCAGTTAAGATTATCTGTTTCTGTCTACCCCAATTAGAAAAAGGTTTGACAATATGATGGAGGTGGATAAAAATAGGTGTTCAACTCAAAGTAAACATGTTTATTATGAATCTGTTGCTGTTGTTTTTAAACTAAGCAATAATAATATAACTATTGCGAATTAAAATCTACATTAACATCCATAGATATCATATAAATATTATGTAAAATACTCTATCAGGCCAACCTGCACATCAGATCCCGTAAGCATGTTGCCTACAGCCCGCAGCGCTGGAGTCTTAACCACTGGTGACCTATGGTCTAAAAGCTTTACTAGTCTCTCTAGTAAATTTTTAGTTTTCTGGACAGCCTCAATCCTCTCATTCGGGCCATCCGTCAAGTAAGACAGAGCCCAGCATGCATCAGCTGTGAACAATATAATGTTATGTTGAGTGAAATAGGCAGTGTTTTTTGAAATGCCAGTCTAACATCCCAGAGGAACAGAAAAACAAAAATATTTGTGCATAATATACACAATATATATTTTAAACATAAAAAATAAGGCACTTTACCAACCTAGTACATCTTGATCAGTTGATTGTAACAGATCCGATATGAAAGGTAAGGCAGGAGCGACATTTTCAAACTTCACCAGAGGGTTTTTGTTCCTGCAATAGACAAAAAAGTATCCTTATGTCTGTGTCTATTATTATTTGTCATATAGGGATATCTTAGATAAAATTCTAGCTAGTAACAACAGTTTCTTTGGATTCCTTATAATTCAATGCTCATCGTATTGTAATCCTTTTCCTATTATTGATAAGCTCAGTATCGTATTAAGTGACCTTTACATCCATTAGCTAAGCCTATGATAGAAGTTTTGTGAAGGAATATATTAATTGGGGATATAAGGAGTAAATGTAGTGATGTGACAATCTGTGTAATAGCGAGTGACAGTGTTGTAATTCTAGCGTCTTTGTCATATGATGTGAACACCTAATGAAAAATGACAATACTACAAGCGAACATCTCATGTCCATTAAAATATTATATTTAAGCCGTTACTTTAGTTATTACTTGACTAATTGTATGTGTAAAATTAGAGTGAGTTTTTTCAAAATAATTTGAGCTTATAGGTATCATCAAGTAACTGTGATTAGATACAAATATATTTTCATTCTTAATTGAAAATCAGCATAACTACATTTCCAAACTGACTGATTATGTATCTGGTAATAGCTAACACAAAATCCCACTGCTGTTAAACATACCTGCAAAAATTGCTATATGTCCAGACTGCAGTCCGCAGCTGGCTGGGCTGAGTTTGCGGGGACAGCATAGGCAGCAAGGCGGGCAGAGCTCCTTGCGTCAGCACCGCGTCTCTCGGGAATGCGCCGTCGCCTGCGATGTTACCAAGTGCCCAAGCGCTTTGCTCCCCAACCACACCGCCGCGGCCTAACAGGGAGACTAGTGCTGGGATTGCATTGGCCTACAATAGTAATGACTTCGATTAATATTTTATACAAAGAATCATACTCTCTCAAAGTTAAAAAGCCTCATTTCTTGCTTTTAATTGCTGAAAAATGACATTTATATGTATAAACTAGAGCAACATTAGTTGTGTAGAAACACAAAATATATAGATGATGAAGCACATAAATACTCGATATGCAAAAATATACCTTAATAAATTAATTATTTATTTATTTTTATTTAATAAATCGCCAACATTCTATACACTAAATCTTTTGTTAGATATGACAATTACAAAAGTGAGGTAGTTCCTGCTAAGTGTCAGGCAGTAAATTAGGAACCCTCGATAAGACCATTATTTTCATGATGTTTCTCTCACTCACTCACTGTTGAGTGTGAGACAATAGTGTTAGACAAAAATAAATCCTAACACATAAATTTGACAGGTGTAACACAAAACCTTAAGAGAAACAAAAATATTTTCAGTACTTACATCGACAACTGACATAGTGTTTTCATGAGTCCCAGATGCTATGTTGGTGAGTGCCCAGGCTGCTTCGAACTGCAGGTCTTGGCTGTGGTCAGACATGATCATCAATAATTTTATAACTTCACTGATAAATATATGCAGTACTGTTATAATAGTAAGAAAAATGAAGTCAGTCTGCCTAACTGATCATGTACTGGTTAAAAGAGTTTACGCCATTGTGTAGAATGGCAAGGTGTGCATGTTTTTTAACCATATTCTTAAAAATCGGAACTATTTAGTGAAGTTAGAAATGTACAGCAAGAAATGAACCCTAAGTCCATGCATTGACAAGCTGAAATCTAAGCCACATTAATTGTTTGCTTAGACAATCTAGTATACACTAACATGTTACTCAGCAATATGAGTAAATTTATGAACATTTAGTGTTCATTATGTTGAACATTATGTTGCAAATTGATCAGCTACATAACTGCATTGATCGGAATGAGACTGATGTGTCACAATAATAGATCAACCCTAGAGTTAATGTACTAAAAGAATTAATATTCTTTGAAATTGTTATGCATGTACGAAGAGAATGACAAATGTGAAAGAAGCATGACAGGTCGGTGGCCTACCTAGTCAGGGACCAAGTGTGATGATATAATAATAATAAAAAATAAAAGTTAATTTAGTGTATAGCCCAATTAGAATATATGAAATATTATATTGTGAGTAATTTACAACTAGCCCTAATTATAAAAAAATAAAATATTAATAAAAACATTGAATAAAATAATTATTAATAAAGCTATTCAAGAGCATAAAAACAATTTAAGAACACAATACTTCTATCTTGGACACATACCAGTCATCCCTACTGAGAGCCTTGACCAGTGGTTTGATGATGCCAGCATTGATCATGTCATTGATGGGTGGGTTTTGCTCCTTTGACAGCATCCGACGAGCAGTTCGGGCCGCTGCAGTCTTGACTGTCAGGTCAGAGGATTTGAGAGCTAAAAAATGAATAATATAGAAGATGAGTAACAGAATATGTTCCAGACACACAATCATTGTGGAAGAAACTGAGGCACACTGTAGGATGCAAAAAATGTGGCAAGCAAAAGGATAAACTATATCTCATTTTGACCTCATTCATAGCTTATTAATATACTGTTCCAATTAGTCCTCACAAGTATTATCATTATGATAAGTACTCTCTGATGTTTTTGAAGTTCTATCAGAGATGGTTATAGACATATCGCAGTTGCTTAAAACCATGTAGCATTAGGTACTGCCAGTAACCCATTGGAGACACCTCTGTATGGCTAATGTCTATAAGGGTCAGTCAGTAAGCCTGTTCGCTACTTTCATGAACATCATATTAAAAATATATGTAGTAATATACATATTGTGTTCTAATTTTTTTTTTTTCCCAGTTACGACAAAAATTTATAAGTATATTATTTTTTACACGCTTTATATTTTTTTATAAACTGAACACTGGTATGGTGTGCGTGCGTTGAATGTTAACGGAAAAAATATTTAATAGCAGTTCTAAAATTTAAAATATACTTTTTAATACCTTCCACAATTTCTGCCGGCGTGTACTCCTTCTCATTCTCATACTCGACCTCTTCGCTGGCATGCGGAGACAGAGCTCGTCTTTTGAGGAGCTGATCAACACGGGCCTCCTTCCTGAGTGAGACGCTCAGCTCCGCACGTTTACGGCGCAAATCCTACGATCATCCTTATAATCAACCCTTCTAACGCTTCACTGTTGGACACGGATTATTTTTTAAACTAAGAGGTATTAAGGCAATAGACTGCCACGCTAGCAAATTGTAGGTAGGTGGAAAATTGTGTAATAATACCTACGTACAAAATATACTATCCCAAACCGGGTCAAACATGGCACTACATCATATCTGAGTGCAGATATATTTATTATATATACTTAATATAATAGCTAGTAACTTCAAATGCAATCATATTCATATTGCAACTTTATAGAGATGCCTCGTGGAAATTAAATTTATACCGGCAACGAAAATTTATAAAAAATAACGAAGAAAGCTTTAATTGTTAACGTATTTACTTCTACGCATTATTGCAATTATATGATTTTACTAAATAAAACAATTTATCGCAAACTTACTTCCAATAGCTTAAAAATATATCAGGAAACAAAGAAAAATTAAAAATGTATGAATTCCGAACACTTACGTTAGTTCCCTGAGCAGCATTTTTGTACAACGATAATCTCGAGTTTCGTCCCGACATTATTATAACAAATACTCAAAATAAATTAGATAATTAAAACAAAATCCGTAACTTATTTGACGACGAAGCAAACTGTACCGTACCCCTACTCTCACGATACGAACAAATTTGAAAAAAAAACGGCCGGAAATAAAAACCCAGTGTTTACATTGTTAAAAAATGAGTAAGAAACTTTGGAATATCCTTTCAAATTACATATTTTTAATAAATCATTTTCGTCAATTGACTGATTACAACTTTCATAGTAAAGTCGACCGTTAGCCTTTTAATAAAATGGAAATTAATCATTTTCCGTATAAATATTGCTTAGTCAACATCAATTATTATGTATTACAAGGAATTCATGGCTGAAATGCTAGTCGAATGAATTAGATATATAATACGCATCAACATCGATTTTTGTTTCCACTTTCCACAAACGCTTTTTGCAATATGGTAACACATATAGACGAGGGAATAAAGATACAATGTATGCTATGGCTTTATACATTAGTTTCATTTTTTTGATCGTAATGAAATGTAGGTAGGTACGTATTATTTGTTTGTACTGTCACTCCGCTGTCACGTAGATAAGCTGCTAATACTTTGTTAACAAAAGTATTACTTAACTTCTGTTTAATTTACACATAACTAAAAAACACTAATTAAAACTGCATAGGTAGGTACATAAATTAGAAAAATGAAATTCGTATTAATAGGTTGAATTGATTCATAACACACATTATAAAGATCTGTGAGATTGAACATTGAATGAGTTCAGCTCAAATCTTTAAAAACCTGAACGTAACAGCAAGCCTATTAAGTTTTTTTTCTGACTTAGGAAGCGATATAAATTGAATGCACAATAATATATTTTAAATTTTTGTCAGTTAAGAATGAAAGAGCGCCGTAAGAGACAATTTTTATTAAAAGTAACTTCATTATTAATCAAACTGCAATGCGACTGCACGGCAGCGGCAAATTAATGCAGTGGAGTCGAGACGTACATCTGAAAAAAATTCTGAATAAAATAAGAAGAAGTAGGAGGCGCTTTTACGACAGATATTGAGTGGTGGGACGGGCCTAACATGCGCAAAGACGTATTACCCTAAATAACAAGAGAATTGCACTATAATTAACCCATGCTATGACCGACACTTTCATTCGTCGACCTCATAATACGAAACGGTCGTAAATTAATATTATTAAAACAAGTTTACAACCCAACGTGTGAGTGTAATTACGCAAAACGTTACGCCGCTGGGCGTGACATCACAAATCAGTTCGGTCGGGTTGAAGACAACACGTCGGGCGTCCATCCTTGTCTCTCGTATGAATTAGAGCGAGATGGGTTGAAAGAGCAGGCTAGCGCTGATCGTATTCTGTCGAGGGTGTCGCCATTTTCGTTTTGACGAATATTGACAGCACAGCAGACAGACAGTGGCGCGGTCGTCGACAGAGCGTCTGCCAGATTATTTTTATTTTGATTGTGATTTACCAAACGTACCACCTTATTTCAAATACAGTATACAGTGTATCAATTTATGATTTATCGATTAAAGCCGAATGAATAATCGTTACAAGTGATAGACAGAATCGGCCCTCGGTTTTTGGTGCTAACCTCTTTCCTTTTTTTACTTGGTGTTTTTGAAGACTGCAAGACTGTGATCGATATGTGCAAGACGTATTACAGATGACTCCGCGTTACGTATAGCATCGTCTTGTTTTTCTGGTAAGTCTGCTTAATTTGTGAGTTAATTTGCGTAATATATTGTAATATGTGCTTAGTTATTGATATGATTGTGTATTGAATAGATTATACGTGAATCCTGAATGGCAAGAAAGTGTTCGCATGTGTTATTTATTGTAAAAAATGACCGTTTCTCTTTGTTGCGGTAGCTCCAGTTTGTTTACGAACTGTCACGGGCAGTATACGGCCTAAGATATATTGCCTGGGTTGGCGACTATGCGTGTGCACCGTGCGCAAGAGAAAATCAACCGTATAGTCAGAGTGATAAAGTCGATTATACGCGAATTGTTGGAGCGATAACAGCCCGTGGAATTAATTTATCACACGCCGCGCTTGACAAGTTGAAAACATAAATTCGACCTTGGCGCTCCACGTGGTTTAAGTCATTGCGCTATCTTTTTACCCGATTCTATAAATTCGGCAATATCGATTTTTTTGTTCTGGAAATTGAGACTAATCGTCGACTACTAATATTGATTTACATCACTATTTTTGTTGTTCGTTGATAAAAAGTGTTCGAGTTTAGAAATTACATGCTCTTTTTTCTCGGCTTAGAATATAATGTGCGACTATAATAATTTATATCGTAGCTTTTAAATAATTGAGAATAAGTTTATCAATGAATGTGATTACCCAATTATAAATAAATGAAGCGTTATCGTGTTTATCGACGTGTACCTAATGCACAAAATCTTTATGTTTATAGCTACTGAATAACGAACGATAAAGTTAATTCGTCTGTCTCTCTGTATTTATTACTGCGATTTCTGGAGACTAAGACAAAAAAAAATGTTTTATGATAGCTGTTTAAAGGATTATAAATTTTTTTACTGGTGTCATTGTGACCGTGCAGCAATCATCCTCATGTAGCAAAAGTGTTCTATTACGTTCTTTTCCAGTTGATCCTTAGGTTTAATATTTAAATTATTTATAACTCCAGTTTTTCTTTGTTTCCATGTAGATATCCATGGGTCTTAATAATTATTTCAGGAGTGCCATGTGCATCTGCTGCTGTTTCAACAGTTTGTCCACACTACCTTAGTCAAATATAGCGCAGTCCATAGATAGTACTAACCATTAAGGATTTTTTTTTAAATACACATCTCTGTGGTAGGTACCTACAAAGTATTATTCTAATCCATAGTTATAATGTAGAATTTTAATCTGATTGCCTCGTTGGTTGAGTGGTTGCATGCGTGACTGCTGATTGGCAGGTCCTGGGTTCAAATCCTGGGTTGGATACTATAGGAATTTTCTAATTTAGAATTTCTAGTAGTTATTTGGAGTCTGGATCTGTGCCTGGTATATGGCAATAGGCTTACCAACTATTCCATGGAACTTAAACATAACTGGTTAAATGTGGGAGTGTACTACACTCCTCTGTTTACTCCTTCGGGAATTACAGGCGTAATTTTACTTCATTTTTATCTAATTTTGGATGGTAGATTTTTTATTTATGAATTATCAAATTTAATATGTGACAAAAACACAACATCACACCAGTATTTTCCTGAAGGGATAGGCAAAAGAACTGTACTCCTGTGCTTCACCATCTATGTTAGAGCACACATTATGGCAATATGTACACTCCCTATTAAATGGAGAAGTATATGATAAGAGCTAAAAAAGAAGAAAATAAACTCATGTTAAAAAGTCACAATCATTGTTATGGCCTGAGTCACATTTAAGAATCTAACAAATGTAATCATTAACACTTCATTAAACACACTACTGAGTCTTTCTCGCTTCCAGTTTTTCCTCTCTGCCTATTGTAAATATGTGGTGATAAATAAAGCTAATGAAAACAGTAATATGCATCTGTACATAAATTTGGTTGGCCTTTAGTTGGTCTGATTGTGTAACCCTGAGTCATAGGTGGAATCTCCATCCAGAACAAGTGATTGTGTGATGAGCACAGGTATTTATTCTGTCTGAGTGTAAAGCTATCTGTTTAGGTATATCTTTATATGTAGTTTATCAACCATCTGGTTTCCTAAAGCACAGATACTGACTTTGGTTCTAGATGTTGTGTAGAGGTACAAACATATATCTAAAGACATTTATTTACATGTTTATAACTATGTACCTTATATTGAAATAAAATGTTATTAATGTTATTATTTTGTTATCACACATTGTCTCTCTCTCATACAGTGTCTCACACAGGGTGGGCAGAGAGCATTATGCCCCTAATATCTATCCTACAGACTTGTCTTACCAAGATAAATACAAAGTTGTATGCAAAGATTGATCGATGATCAAGTCATTGAATATAGCTTTAAGTGGAAAATCTGATATTGTACTTTTTCAAAGTGCCATTGCTGAACATATTTAGCACTGAATTGTTATTATATTACAACATGTTCAATACTGATCATAGAGCATAAATATGTTATATTACAAATACTAGATTTTTTTTTATTATTTTGTACCTAGTAGAATACACTATTTGTTATAACAAATAAAAAGTATCATGACCATTTATTCCATAATGGGACATACTTTTCCTACCCCTGTGTGTAAATTACAAATGTAAATTTTTAAATATGTGTTAATATACATCACTTTAAATACAGATAGGGAACTAATACTAGTAGTCATCACTTACTTATCATATTACTTCTGAGTGGGTGTCATATTCACCATCCTCAACTCAGCAGTGGGTCTCCCTAACCACTCGATCACCAAATTCGACTAATATGTATAATGATTTTTATTTTAGTGAGGTCCCCAAATTTGTGGGTACTTGTTTGTACTTTTTTGTGTTAAGACAAAAAAAACCTTTCTTTTTAAATACATTCTAAAATGGCTGTTCACTTTATTTCATGTTACATCACTACAATAAGGTTAATAGTTTTCCTCCATTATTGTATGTAGTAATAAAACATGATTTTATTTATTTCTCATCAATTAAAGCATTTAAATCTTGTTAAAAAGTTAGACAGTCATTCCTTAGAATAAAAAGGGTTAAATATGCATACATACATAATTATTATGTATAATATTTGCAATTGATATGTATGTGTTGTTGGTTATCATAAATAAATAATTGCTGGTTGAATGGGATAATTGAACATGTAAATAATAAAGATATACATATACATATATGTATGTACTAGCAGCTTGTTGAACTTGTTTCACCTACAATACAATCAATCCTTCAACTCTAATTCATTGAGATCGATGATACTAACTGCTACATGAATGGTTAGAATTAGATTAGGTTATCAAATGAAACTTGCTTATAATTCAATATCTTTTGTTCATAAGAAATCCATATACAGTCATATTTGAAAATGTCATTAATTGTAGACATTTTTAAAGACTGTTTGTTACTTTAATGTCAATATGAATTCTGTCAAGGGTGTAACAATTATAATCTCTATGCTGGTAATATGGATTGGCGATCGCAGAGCACGGCTTTTCGCATCGTCTGCATAGCTGCGCGCCGGCGGCCAAGGCCTTTAACAGTGTCTAGGTAGGCTTCGCCATATCGCGATCAGCCCGTTGTCAGAATGTCGTCTGTTCTATTACAGGGTACTCGTGTGTTCTATAGCAGTGGACACCACTAAGATCAAATTTGGAAGCTCTTACATCCCAACAATAATAACAAGAGTATTAATCTGTATCAATATAATTTTGACGTTGATCAAATATTAAATATTGTTTCTTGGTGACGATTAACAAAAGCTCGACTTCGAATAGGGCATAATAGTTAATATCATACTGAATATAACATACTAACAATGCTAATGAGACTATCAGCCCCCATTTCTGCAGTCCTGTGGCCAATTTATTCAAAGGAAATCATATTAACCACTTATTCTGATTGAAATGACCTTGGCAATTCAATTCCGAGTCCTGTTCGAAATCGGTTTCGGCTGTTGTTGGCGGGCAAAGGCCACTTGTATGTATGTATATGTTGTAAGTTCGTTTGATAATATAATTTGAGTAAATGATTATAATAGTACGTAATTGTGTCAAATATAAAATTTTTCGTGATCTGCTCTCCACGCTCTTGTTTATTCCCCGGACACAAATACTTTAGGAAAGTATATTTTTTTATATTGTACATACATGGGTTTATTAACATTATGTGACATGTACCTACATTATGCCAGAATTCGAGCAAACTATACTTTTTTTACTGAGGATTAGAGATAGGTACAAGTACATTGAATTATAATGATTAAAATAGTTTATTATCCGATCTAACAGTCATCTAAGTATCGTTTGAATATTAGACGACCTTTTTAAACTGTATTGTAGGCGAACTGCACCTTGTCAGAACTTTCCTAAGATTCATTTATTGGAAATTCAACAATCAAAACCACTATTTTGCATATGAACATTCAGTTAGTTTAGCAATTTGAAAATACGTAACTATTCAATAATGGTCTATAATTTGTACGTGTCACAAGCACTCATGTTCTCAGGAAGTAATAATATATAGTTTCACGCAAAAAACGTATCGCTATAAAGCTAAAGAAAAATACCGTCAGTATATACCCATACCCCCTTCAATGGATCAATGAATGAATGAATGAATGTACAAACGATCCAGGACTCTGTCAACTTGCAATTGCTCAGCGTGCTAGACGGTGACCTGAACTATTCTTATATCGAAGTGTAGGTAGGTGTCCATGTTCGACCGCGGGATGACAAGGTGATTATGCGATTTCTTATCCATTTAATATGGATGTAATTTAGTATTTTATTGGTACACATTATTATATAAGAGTTTGTCCTTTTGTTAATTATCCCGTTAAGCACAAAAAATACTATTTACGTAGTCCTTGTGAAAATAGATATATATATATTTTAAATTTCTGTAACGGCCGATTTGTGAGTTATAGTATTTTTAATAGTCTAATCGCCACCGGGACTGAGAAGTGGAGTACGTTCACAACGTTGCCCGCATTGGGAATAAACCTTAAATAATTATGCAGAATGCAGAGTACCAAATGTGTCTAACTTTATATATATGTAGTTCTCACTTGCTACTTCTGCACTCTTCATTTTTCATATACTCAACCGGTTTAGGCGTCTTCTAAATCGGTGTGACTCTGCAGATTCCTCTGTCATCCAGTAACTGACCTATTTGGTAAAGACAGCAATCAAAAAAGGGGAAACAAAATAAAAATGTTAAAAGTAGACGTAAAAAGGGGTTTAAATCAATATTAAAGTTTTTACAGAGTACCCACACTGTTATCGTTTTTATCTTTGTCCTTACTTAACAAATTAACTCCACAGCTGTGTCACCGCCGCTGAAATGTAAGCGTAATGATACCAGATAGCGGGCGAAGCTCCCCGGTTGTTTTGGGGACATTCACTTTGCTTACTTTGTTAAATAGCCATAAACATGGCTTATCGTGTTACGTCATACTTAACTTTGCTCGTTTAATCTGTTCTAGACAAACGTACGTTTAGTTTCGTCTATGGATTGTCTTTTTCAATGTTTCATACATTATTGTACATGTTTTCATAAAAAAATCATAACGCATTTTTTTCTTTCTTGAAATATGTGTGATGTATGTCTGTAAGAAATAGACAGGATATTATATCAAAATTACTTAAAGTTACTGTAAATAAATTAAAAGTCGGATTACACCATATTTTTTAAAATCGCAGAGCGCCACAATTAGCACAGCAGCTACGTCGCGTTCGTTTACGCGTAATGGCAAGAGATAGCGCGGGGCTGTATTCGTTCGGATATTCCGGAGACATTCACTTTGCCAGCTTCGCGTTATATACAGGCTATCGTGTTTGTAAATCTCTTTTCATAGAGTATCAAAGTTTCGTGTATATTTAGATCTTTTTTTTTTTTTTTTTTTTTTTTTTTTTTTTTTTTTTTTTTTTTTTTTTTTTTTTTTTTTTTTTTTTTTTTTTTTT